>OX411548.1:50008738-50208738 GCA_948146395.1 Fragum whitleyi
GTGAAGGATTTGGTAAAACTCTTCCCAAATAGTCTTAATTTCTTATTAGAATTTGCTAAATGAGATATTCTTTCCCATGATATTTTGAGCTAGAACTATCCCTGCATTGGACTTGCAACCTATATGAAATTGAATCCAAGCTGGTAGAAGACAGTTTCAATATTCATGAGAACTAAATTTTCAAAAAGAACATTGAAGAAAAAAAGAAATTGCTTGTTACAAACAATTTCTTATTTCCACAATCTTTCTTTCCAAATAAGATGATTATTATCACAGTACAAACAGAAAATACCTACTATTTTCTGCAATACATGTTATTTGTTTCGTTAAGCTCTTATAATCAGTGAGAAAAGAATGCTGATCAACTATTTCAGCAAATGGAAAATTTGAGGTAATTAAATTTGTCTAATGATCACTAGAATCCTAAATTACAGAATACTGGAGTCCTACATAGAAATAAAGGGGCCTTGAATGGTCAGAACCCCTTACTCCCCATAGAATCAAGTAGTGATGGGCAAAACAATCAATTATAATCAATAATCAGTTGGTTTGGGATTCCGATTGTGATAACCGACTAAGAAATCTAATAATCAATTAATCAGTTCCTACACATAAATGAAAGCTATTATGTAACTGCCACTATGTTCATAGGCAGTTACAACTGTTTCATGCGAGTCATTAAGTTTGTTGAAAAGTCTACAGAATTAGTCTATTAATCATGAGTTAAACCTTAATTTTCAATTTCTTTTTTTCAAATGATGATCATGGGAGTGCTGTATTAATTTCTAAGAAAACTATTGTACACTCGATTATTAGTTGATTTACTCTTCCAACTAAAACTGATTATCGATCGTGATTTGAAGCCTATTGCCCAACACTAGAGTCAAACCATGTACATGTAATTCACCCACCTTTATTCCCATTCATATTTATCTAATTGTGTACAGGTAAAAACTTTCATTTTATTCATATTGTCAAACTTTTTCTTCTGTGCCTCTGGGTTCCAGTATCTAAAATTGAAATGGAGCAGATATTTGATTAAATAAGTTTACTGAAACAGGGCATGTGTTTGATCCTTAAACCAGGGCTTAAGGCCCCTCAAAAAACTGGAAATTTCCTATTTTGACCTCTTATTTTTTCTGTCAAAGGGGTCAAAATGGCCCCATGGTTGTTCAGTATTGCATCCTGATACTGCTACATAATGAAGGTATTACAATCAATTGTATCCTTCACATCTTTATAAGGCATTCATATGAATTATATATAAAAAGTATATGAAGGAAACAACCAAAAAAGTCATTTAGACAATCAGCATAACAAAGAAAAAGCTACTTACTATCCACTTACCGGTACTTTATTGTTTTGACCCCTTTAAAACCAGTTTTGACCCCTAGAAATTTACATTCAAAGACTTCTGGATTTGAAAAGCTAGCTTTGTGAATTCATTAAATAATCGTTTTTAGAAATGGTGCTTGGTTAGATAAACTGCTACACTGGCATGTATAAATAAATGTATTTAATCAGCTTGAAATATTATAGAGATACATACATCAGTGAATATATTGTAAATAAATATGCCATAAACTTTACATAAGTCTCAGAAAAAAGAAATTCTTTTTTTGCAATTTTACGACCATCTATGCACATTACATGTATGGTGTTTTCTCCATAGTTATAGTTGTACATTTTTATAAACAGTTTAGAACAATTTCTTAGCAACAGAAATCAGACTAAAACATCAGTAAGGCACAAAGTCACCAACTGCCTAGATTTTGTGTTGGATGTCTGACATTTTGGAGAAAATAGCCATAACCTAATGGACATATACATGAATCTCAGCAGGCTGGGCCCCTTAGGTAAAATTGATTGATATTTGATGTGATCAAGATCATAAGGTCATTAGCAATGTAAAATTCTGAGAGCATGGGTTCAATTGTTTGAATTTCTCCCTTACCCTCAATATTTGATATCTTTCTGCAATCAATTGGGTTTATTTTGAATTAACACTTTACCAATTCTTATGATTTTCCTTTGGGAGAAGGCAGTTGGTTTATTTGTATGACACTAGTTTTCATTGAATGTATGGATTGGAATCACTGACTGCTGCCGACAAGACATATTGGCTATTTAATTCTAAACTCTTGTAACTACAGCTTCAATCAATTTTTTGTTAAAATGGGGTTTAACAATGCTTTCAACAATCTTATAATCAGTTATACTGTGGCAGCTGGAGCAAATTCCTGATATTTCTCACACCAGTACTACCATATCATCCTTTCCTAGCCTCCAGCTGCTATCTCACACAGGTCTATGATTATCAAGCCATTGGTGAAAGACAAAT
Organism: Fragum whitleyi; assembly: GCA_948146395.1. Lineage (NCBI taxonomy): Eukaryota > Metazoa > Mollusca > Bivalvia > Cardiida > Cardiidae > Fragum > Fragum whitleyi. Next base: position 50,011,080 of record OX411548.1, read on the forward strand.
AGTCAGAAGGAAAGAGTGCCGCTGTCAGGGATTGAACCCAGGACCCTTAGACTGAGGGTCCAACACACTACAGCTTCAATCAAATGTTCAGAATTCAATCAAATACTGTACACAATGTGAAAGGTTCTAACAACTTATAACATCCTTATAAGGAAGATGCTTTTGGAAACATCAAGAAATATCAGAAATAACAGCATTCAGGTACAACAAACTTACGCTGCTTGCAGTTTATCTATATCTCTCTTTTTCTTAATGACAAGCCAATAAAATGTTCCAATACCAGCGGCAGTACCAATCACTCCGATTGTCATGGCAAACCCCTTGAACGCGTGGGCCACACCGCCATTCCAGTATACGGCTGCTGGCCGGGTTATCTGAAATAAACAGAGTTGAAGATTATACATTCCATTAACCCTTGTCATGCTGAACCAGGAATATTCCTGCTTGACAAGAGGTATAGACAAAGATCAGCTGGCACAAATGTGCAGTCTGATCTTAGTTCATACCACATTAATTTCATTTTTAAACCAGAAAGGTGTAAAACAATGCATTTCCGAAATCAATACTCACGTTTGGTAACTTCCAGTGCTTTAAGCACTTTGATTTTATATTTATTTTGCAAAGATTTTTATTCAGCATGACAAGGGGTAAGGGATCATATGGAGAAGAAATGGTTACCATGATAATCATTATCTTCCCCATTACCACATTTAGCCAAGGATTGAGCTAACTTATGAAAGTCAAATGTAATTTAGTTGTCAAACATATAATTCTTGAGATCATAACTTGTATTGTAGGGATTAGAAGAGCAAAATCTCAAGAAATGCATGAATTTATTTCTTGGTTTATCTAAAATGTGATAGTTTTTAGAGGTAAATATAAATTAATATAATCTGGGGTTTTTTTTAAGGTTATGGAAAGGGACCTCACACTTGCATGTAAAAACTTAACCAAGAATTTCTGAGTTTGAAAAAAGTTAAAATTCGATAAAATTAAATATCAGAGTATTGAATCTTTGTCTAGAAGCTGATATCATGGTAACAGAAGCATGTGTAAAGTTTCCAAGCAAAAGCCTAGGTATAAATATAGCTATAACTGATATACAACATTTGCACGTAAAAACTTACAGGTAACCAGGAATTTCTAAGTCTTAAAAATTTTAACTTAAAATTCCATTAAATTCAATATCAGAGTAATGAATCTTTTTCTAGATGCTGATAGTATGGTCACAGAAGCATGTGCAAAGTTTCAAAGCAATAGCTTTAGTAGAAACAGAAATATTACAGAAAAACATTTGCAAGTAAAAACTTAACAAAGATTTCCAAGGCCGAAAAGGGTTAAAATTCCACTAACTTCAATATCAGACTGAGAGTAATGAACATTTGTCTAGAGGCTGATATAATGGTCACAGAAGCATGTGCAAAGTTTTAAAGCAATAGCTTCAGTAGAACTAGAGATTTTAAACACTTGCATGTAAAAACTTTACCAAAGCATTACGCCGACGCCCGGGTGACTGGAAAAAAAACCCCTCTACGAATAGTCAAGCTAAAAATTGACCCCCGCCTATAAAATACATATTTTTCATCTGTTTAAAATATTTTTTTGTAGACTGATAAGGGTTGCCCAAGGATCATTCATGTAAAATTTTATTGGTATCCATCGATTAGAATCTGAGAAAATTCACTTTTTACCATATTTAGATATTAGCCACGCCCACATAATCCATGTTTTTCATTGAATCAAAATTTCTTGAACAACTTTGAAAGAGGGTCACCCAAGGATCATTCCTGTGTAGTTTGGTTGAAATTCACCATTTCTACCATGTTTCGTAAAAACCCGCACATTGGTTTGGGAGGCAATTTCGCAAAGATGTTTACAGAAAAAGTTAATGCACGGAAGGACAGACAGCCACTCCGCCATGACAATAGCAGCAAAGGGTTAATATAATGTAATTGTTGTCCAAAAACTAGGGGACAAACAATTCCATTTGTGTCCAGACTTAATGAATTACACATAATTGTTACTGGACAGTGGGTCTAGTAAACTTAAAACTTATACCAGACCAAACTTAATTCCACAAGGAAGAATTACAACGTTGGCGCTGTCGGTCGCCATTGTCGCCAAATGCGACAAAAATTTAAAAGTGGCCCAAGAATTTTTCATTTGGCGAAAATGCCTGGCGCCAACAAAAATCAAGTGGCCCCAAAAATTATCAAATGGCCCCAACTCAATACACGATAAGCAAATATCAATAACTATATACATAACCAGACTGCCCTAAGGGAATAAACTCGCTAATCCGTCTAATAGCCTTCATGCGGCACGCGTCATTCACGGGGTCTGATTATCGATTTTTTATTGACAGCTGGATTCATTCGCATTTACCTATACGCTTCAAACACGGTAGGCGGGTCTAGTATCTGACCTCATTACACAGGGCTCTCGGAAACGACAGTAGTGTCGTCTGAGACGACAACTTTTCTTAGCGGACGACAAAAAATCCTATCAAAGGATTCCACCGGACGACAAGTTTTTCTAAGGCACGCGTCCCGACTAATAACTTATCGGGTGTGTATAACATGTATTTGATTGTTTACGTAAGTTAACTGTTGCGTGAAAAATCGATAATAGCCATATCTGAAGTCCGATAGACGGGTGCGGTAGGCGTGGCGTTAATTGACGCCAACAGCCAATCGTAATCGGTTATTCGTAGACCTTGTAGGCGGAGCTTGATTATCAATGAATGGAATCTAGACTCTGCCCGGCTATGTGTTTTCGCGAAACATGTGAACCATTAATATATTGATTGAAGCAGTTGATTCACTAATTATATACCGGTAATTGAATTCGAGCAGGGCCCCAATTAAAAGAAGGCAATAGTAAGACAACATAATCGCCCCGATTTATTCGTAACAAGTAAATGATTAGTCCGTGTCCTTTGAACTGACCCGAATCTTTTTTACCTTTTGTAAAATCGGTAGTTAGAGTAAAAACAATTATTAAATTAAAGAAATGTTCCGGAAAAATACGGCATGAATTATCACTAGCGGTGAATTTCTGAAACGCCGTGCATGTGCTTAATTCCGTCGGATAACGTATTTCAAAAATGGAAAGCTCCGGATCAGCCCACTGATCAGACATGTGTTGAAGTCAAAAAAAATAAAAGAAAAAAAAATGAACACAAATTAAGAGACAGGTGTTTCGGAAAGTTTAATTATTTCAATAAAAAATAAAAAGAACAAGAGCTGTCACTGTAAGATGACAATGCCCCCGACACCGCTTTGATAGTAATAAGGAAGTTATGGCCAATGTTAAAGTTTTTGGACGGAATGACGGACGGACGGACGGACAGACGGACGGACAGACGGACGGACGGACAAGTCAAATTTATGATGCCTCCCTATCGGGGGCATAAAAAGAAAATAAGAAAAAGAGATAACCAATGCAGTTCAAACATACAATCTTTTGTAATGAATATCAATTCTGAAGTTTTTCTCTCAATTGACAATATCTGCAAAGAGAATCATGACATAGACTATCGGTATATGTTGAGATTTTTTAAAGTCTACATAAATATAATAACATTTTTTGACTTTTTTTTAACTTCTGTCAAAAAGAAGATATAACTGTTTCAAATACTTGCTTTTGTACTAGTCAATGGTTTAAACTGAACCGGGAAAAGTTTCGTCATCTACTGAGCTCATCTCCAAAAATGAAAAAGAAAATGTAAAAAGCATTGGGATAAAAGAAGAAAATGTTTTTAGGAAAAGAGTTGGGTGCAAAATGTCGAAAATTTTGTCTATTAGTACCGGCCCAGACACTCGAAATGTGGCCCCAATTTTCACCAGGTTGGCCCCAACTTTTTTCATTTGGCGAAAGTGATGGCCCCAACTTTTTGAGAGCCAGAGTGAACCCTGAATTATAGATGACATTGGCTCCATTTTACGAGTCAGTCATTCATGTACTCATGCCAAAATTATTGGACCAGCGTAATATTTACCTGACAAGTCTGTGAGTCCAAAAATAGGGACATTTATTCAATTATTTTAGAAAAATTAATGAAAACATCGAATGTCAAAAATATCGGGTATATATGGTAATTAGTAAATTCTAACCATACCTTTGCAACTTCAGTAGAGGAACTCATCTGAAAAATGCATAAACAATATATATTCTTTACTCTTAAAAATAATTAGATTGCAGAAAATTTAGTGCTGTAGTCATCACTATGGCAAAACATTTCTTATGAACAATGGGCCTTTTCTTTTTTTTTTTTTTTTTTTTTGTTCCATATTAAATGTATGCTTACAGCCACTATACAACATTTTAGATTGCCTTTACATGACCAAGAATTATGCCAGTTCAACAATAGATTTCAAAAACCTTTGTAAGATTAGTGATCAGTGTATAATGAAATGAAGTAGCCATAAAAGATAAACTATATGAATCTGATTGAAATTAAATTTTCCGATGTCGTTTTGACTTTCTTTGGAATTTTGTCTTACTCTTACTCCACCCACTACATTTCCATTAAAAGATAGTTTCAATGCATCCTTGAAGATAGTAACACAAAATGGTAATTTTCAAATCAAAATTAGCAAAAGTGTCATACTCGAAGATGACTTATCTTAGAGAAAAGATTTGTTGAAGGTCAGAAAACAGAAGGTTATTGGTAATTCTTACTTTGACCTTCCTCGCGAAATTTCGAACCGGAAGCGTAAACTCTACTACTCGAATGGAATGAATATAAAATGAAGGAATAAAGTGTTCACCAGTGAATTTTTGGTAACGGGAGAATATAAAAGCATATAACATCTTAACAAAGTACACCATGGTAATCTGATTTGGAAAATAAAATATTAAATGGTTTGAGCTACGGTCGTGTCGTACCATAACCATTTCGTACCATTTCTCGCCACCTTACCATTTTCCTTACCATTTTCCTGCCATTTTCAACAGTGGTGTAGGTCAAAACGAGCCAAAGTCAAAACGTCCCGTATTTTGGTCAAAACGGCCAGTTATTTGGTTAAACGGCCCAAAGCAGATTTTCCATTCGGTCAAAACGTCCAAAATATAAAAAACACAACAAATAAAGAATAATCGATTTTTTATTTATTATTGTTATTTAATTATTCATTTATTTATTATTATTATTAATATTTGAAACCATACAAATTTAACACTATACTTTATTTCTTACGAAGATTTTTATAAAATATATTTCAAAATGAGTTAGAGATAAACGATACACCAACGTAAGCTTGTATTAGATTTATCACTCATTGACTTTTTTCATGTTTTCATTTCTACAGGTTGTTAATGAAAATCATTAAAAAGAGAGACTATGAAAAATGATTGAATCGACCTGTTACTTATTCGCAAGTATAAATATCTGTAGATGAACTGACTGATTTCTCTTGACTTATTTTTTTTATAAATCTTTATTTAAATATACCTTTTGTGGTTTATAGCTATCAAATAGATCTCTGTATGTATGTAATGACTAAAACTTCCTTGGATGAAAGATTCATAAAAGTTATTCAATGAAGATAAATCAAATGTACATAATTTCTCCCAAATCTCCCAAACATTTTCCACATGAAGGTTGTCAGTTTTACATGTCCATAGCAAACAAACCTTATGTAAATCTTTTGATATTATTTATGATCTGTGAAATTCATATTTAGGTGCACTCTTGATTTGACATTTGAAATTACTATTATAATAAAGCATGTAGCTGCCTTTACGCGAGTACGCAGCTGAATCCACATTATTTTGAAATTCAGTCGTGTTTGCCCACACCGTTAATACTTTATAAATCATACAGCCTTAATCGGCAAGCAAAGGCCGCATATTAAACTTGCTGTGAAATGTAGACTAGTTGAAATAAACGAAAGGAAATATATTCATGTCCAAATTCATGCTAAAATAAAAAGTTGGTCAAGAAAGCTCTCTGGAGGCCCCAATACGCACCAAATTGCACCATTCATATTTTAAAATTTTCAGGGGGGGGGGGTATGCCCCCTGAACCCCCTAGATCATTTTGTATCCAAATTCTTAATAGGCTAGCTACGCGCCTGTATATTGATAAATATTGTAATTCAATATTTAGTTTAAACATATTTAAACTTCCAGACAACGGACACCACACGTTCATTAATTCATCCCCAATGGATTGATTTCAGGGCCTTAGTGTCGTTGCAATTTCTCACCCGATCAAATTATTCACTGCTAAGGTTGGTAATCTATGCCTCCACCTCGTTGATGCCATGTCGAACATTTCTTAAATACCATCACACCTCCATATAATAAGAATACAAATAAAAAATAAAAATAAATATTTCCTAAAAAAAGGGGAATGGCATTAGAATAGAAGTAAAATAATGCAAAATCACTGTTTAGGTCGTTTTGACCAATTGTCAAAACTAGCTTCGGGCCGTTTTGACCAAATTATGGACCTTTTTGACTTTGGGCCGTTTTGACTTTGGGCCATTTTGACTATAAACCTTCACAGTGAAGATGCAATATTTATTAACAACAAAATTATTTTCTGAATAAAAGAAGTTGTTATCAACATAACTTGTAATTTAGAGGAGTCTCCTTTCTGTTTATACTGTGAACTGGATCAGTTGGCGAGATCTCGGCTACACCGGGTTTCTTACCAGTGGCGCTGGGGATTTCATACCATAGAATTGGAGATTACGTACCATGTTATTCTGTTTTCCACTCATCCAGGCTACCCGTTATGCAACGCGACCTAGTAACGTGGCAAACAAAACGGCAGAATCCATCTTTAACTGCAGCTAATATATGAATAAGGATGACGTGAAACGTTAAGCCTCGCTGATCATGAGCTGTTGTGCCCACATTTGTTCAGCCAAGAAAACTAACGTTTGGTAGGCCTTTTCTAAAAGAGTCCTTCAAAATTTGCGTGTGTTTGGACTAAAATATATACACGCCTCATGAATATAAATCGGCGGAAACGGAACACATTTAAAAATCATGCTAGGACTTAAAACGCTTTACGAGTGATGATGTTTTATTGCCATAACTACTATTTACATATAACATAGAATGAAGTAAACGTAGTTGTTTTGGCAAAATGGTCTGGCCTAAAGTTCTTACAACTTAGATTCGGACATTCCCTTTTGTAGATCTACGCAAAGTAATACCTTGAAATCGTACTGATTTTCAGATTTCAGAAATGAAAGAAATGTTAAACTTAGACAATGCTATACAAGTTATGAGATCTATACAATGGCATGTTATGTAGAATTTTATTTAGTACTCGGATAATTTGATAAATAGATTTATCTTATAACTATACAAATATCCGTGTGATAACATCCCGTATGATATTTTTTTATGATATCACATAGTTATTTTTAGAACAATGATATAATGCGGTTTTTTTTAGAAACTTGCATTTCATTTAGAAACATCGACGAAAATAACGGACAAATAGAGGTTATAAGATAAATATAATACGTTCTTAGTGTATTGTATGAAAAAAATACCTAACTCGGTTGTGAGAATCGATAATTGTCTCGACAGAGCCTCAACAATAATCAATTCTCCCAACCTCGTTAGATATTTTTAATCATACAAAACACCAAGTACGTATTATATATATGGAATTCAACTAGGTTGTCAGAGAAATTAGATCTTAAGTATAAGTGATTGTGCTTACAGAAATAACGTTTATATATAACTACGTGTTCCGTCATGCTAAAGGCGGCCAATTCAGAATTCCATAACATTAAAGATTGATAAAAAAAAGGGGGGGACGATTAGATACAGCGATGCCGCATTTAAAAAAAAGGATAATGCCCAGGTTGGGGTATTAGTCAGCTTTTCGACAGCTTTTTTTTTTTTTTTTTTTTTTTGAAAAGATGTTCCATGAATTCTGAAAATGTCAATCAAAAAATGCATCATTAAAAAAGTAGGTATAACAATAAAATTTACTTTCAGAGATTTGACCTTTGACTGTCAACCAAATTAATTCGTTAAGCTTGTGAGTCTTTTAATTTTCACTTAATACCAAGATTAGCACGTTTGACACAAGCCAAAAGTCGAATCTGTTTAAACTCTCTGTCGCTCAATTTTACATGTGACCACTGACCATCAGACTTGTCATTTAGGAAATGTATGGCCGGAAAAGCGAGAAACTTAAGCACTGCAACGTCTCTTTTTATATGCATTCTTGACGAGCTTAATTGACAGAATTAATCGCACAAACTATAAATCTTGTCATTTTTATGGTCAGTAGGCCGGTTTCCTTGTGGTAACTGGTAATCATTTTTATCCATTTTGTTGCGTGACGTTACTGCGGAAAACAGAGTGGTGATTCCTAACATTTCCTACTTCTATTTTGATTATAGTTATTAAAAACAATCAAAGAAAAATATATTTTATTAATTTATTTCACCATTTTCAATTATGAGAGCTTAAGTTTATTTATGAAATCGAGAACAGACAAACGGTTCTGGTATCCTAACTGAGAATATGATTTTCTTCCGTGCGCCCTAGCCTTTGGAATACCAAAACGACTATTTGTTCTGAAACGAATGCTATCACGAAGCAGATGTGTAATTGCCGTTTCAACAAATTGGGCCCATGATCAGATAGTTTGTCGCAAGACTGTTCCTTATTTTGAAAATATTTATCATTGTTATGTGTTCAACACGTTTTTCGAATGACAGCCAGTTCAAAGATTTGTAATGGGTTCTAGTGATACTGGAATTGTGGTGCTGTTCCAAAACTTGGCAAACCTTATAATATTATTCTGCATAGTTTGAAGTTTTTAGACCATTTTTTTTACTCAGGCTATAGTGCCAGAAACACAAGCAAAATGACATTGAATCAGGAATGACACCAATTCAGCTTTCATGTCCTGCGTATAGGATGACAAAACGGTACAAACTGTTTGCGAATTATACTCCGCTTTGCATATTTAGTACGAAGCGGGGTATAATTTGCAAATACCTTGCACCGATTTATCTGCCTGAACGAAGGGCTAGTGCGAAATGATAAGAATGTGCTTTTTCGATAAAGAAACTTTACTCTAGCATTTGCTAGCATTAAGGTAGTGGACCCGTAATGGTTCAGCAACGTATTTGGAGTAATGAACTTTCACAGTGTTAACCGAGATTTCCTAATGATTTCATTAGGAAACCTCGGTCAACATTGTGCAAGATCATGATATCCGAAATGTTGCGGAACTAATGCTGGTCCACTACCTAAGCAACACGTGTTAGAGGAGTGTAGAGCTGGGACGAGTTGAAATTTTGAACCCGGGTACCAGAAATCTCGTTGCTCGCGGGTACTTGAAATTAATGCGCACACAGAAAGCGACCACGAAAGAATATTTAGAATATTTAGGATAAAATACAATATATGGGCTGCAACAAAAGATAAAAAGCCCACCCCATGCTCCCCCAATTTATGATTTGTGTGTTAGTGAATGATAAAAAACATCGTAACTACAGCTTGATTTAGCTGTAGTTACGTTGTTTTGATCATTCATTAACGATATTTTTGATCACAGGATTTCTTTATATTACGCACTTGCGTAATTATAGTTATGCCCTTGCCTGATGATTACTGACCATGTATTTATTTCATCAACTGAATAAAAAAGACGGATTTAGAATTTCTGTAAATGGGAATTGAACAAACAAATTCCTACATGGTTTTAAGGGACGCGAGTCTGTGACTCGCAATTAAGAACTCTCAAAACTATCAACGTTAGTCCGAAGGACCCTCTTGAAATCATCTTCAAGAAAAAAATTAATCTATTTTAATTAATTTAATCGATGAAGTTTTGATCCCCATTTTCGTCCAGTATATAATAACCTTTATGACAATAAGGTTAATAAATTGTCACATGATACGCACGTTACACTGATGGACGTAAAAGTACGCAAAACGACAAATGTAAATAACTCCAAAATTAAGCAACTTAGTGTTACGCTTCTTTAGCACTGCACTCCGTTATTACAAGAGAAACATAACTGCCAAGTTTCAAGTCAATTGGCTGACAGAGTTATTCTATGGACAGAGAATTGGACGCAGTTCTGACGCCGGACACCGGACACCACGTATGATCACGTAATACGATCCGTCTTTCGACGGGCGTATAAAAATTGGATTGTGAAACAATCGCCTGTGTCTTGTAATGTTTGTTTGGTTCATGTTCAATAACCGATGAGTAGAAATCTTTCACGTCATTTCACATACAGCCCCTCTCTTAGTAGTACAGACTCTATCCGCCCATTTGTAGCCTGACTGAATAAAATATTCCGCGCAGTTAGCACTGCGACCTTCATTGGGATCGGCCGCACTCCATGACGTGTATGATGGCACGGCCCCGCTACTGACCCAAACAAACCTGTCTTCAATCTCTATGTCGTTCAGTCCGAACCAGTAGCCTCCGCCATCTGAATCGATAAGAGAAAAAGAGACAAAATGATCCGAGATATTGAAAAACTTTCCGTTCTTTTTCTACGTTTAAAAAAATCTAATTGAAATCGTAAGTCTGTTGGTCAAGTGGTGATTATACTTAAGTTAGAATAAAAATAAGTAACTAAGAATAGATAACAAGCGCTTTCGCCAACATGGACATTATTTTGTTCCTGGAATATATTTTCAAGTCATACAAAATAAGAACATAATAACTAAAAAGTCAGGTAAGATATTTTTTGTAAACTTTGTCTAGATTCCCGTTTCAAAACTACTTTTTATAGTTTTTCAAGTTTTTAAAGTATTTTGGTTTTTAAGTATAAGTGTCATTCTAAACACTGTCATATTTGTACCGTAGCAATATTTTCTCTTAAGGTGGTGGACCCGTAATAGTTCTACAACATTTCGGAACGCGTATCTTTCACAATGTTAACCGAGGTTTTCAAAGAAATCATTAGGAAACCTCGGTTAACGCTGATAAATTTCATAGCTCCGAAGCGTTGCATGACTATTTCAGCCTCCACTGATTTAAGGACGTCCGTACATCCGGTTTTGGATTTTCCGCCATTGAAAAAACATTTGCGTTTCAGTAATCGTTATAAAACTATGAATCGAAATATAAACTACGTTTTTGGATAGAGCTGTATGTAAGGATGTCAAAACACGTAGAAATTTGTATAAATTCAAAAATTTATTTTTTTACCTCAAATTTGGGGGGCATTTTCCAGAATTAGAGCATTCTGCGAAAAGGACAAGCAAGTATTCAACATAAATCCTTGCCTTTTTTCGGATAGAAAGCAAATAAAACTTATGAATATGGTAAAAAGAACCCTTACCTCATTTCCCTGAACCAAAAAACAAACATATTTGTTATTTTCAATATTAAAAAATGTGTTATGAAATATAATTATTTTTGTTGAATTACCTCCCTTAATTTTAACAAATTAGTCAAATAATCATGTCAATTTTTTTTTCATAATGTCGCAAAATTTAGAGTATAAGAAAAAGTTTGATAGTAGAACTACATTTATTTCACTGTGAAGCATGTATTAGTAGCCCTCAATATTAAAGGGAAAATACTTCTATTAAGGACCAATTAAAGAATTGCTCGATTGAAATTCCATATTTCTTTTATAAAAATAGTGGAATGGGTTGTCGATTTTTTTTAAATAAAACATAAATCAAATGCTTTCAGAATATTTTTTGTCCAAAAATAATAACTTTAAATCAGGGGTGTAATTTTCAAAGAAATTCAAGGGCAAGAACTAAAGTGCACTAAATGATTTTAGTATTTATTTTCATACGGCTCTGAGAAAAAAGTTAGCACGGTGACCCCATTTCTTTCTTTTCAAAAATCGAAATAAAACATTTAGAACTTTCTAAAAAATCAGTTTTAAAGAAAAGTTTAATAGTAGAAAAAAGACGAGAGAACTTCCTTAATACAACTTCTCATTGTTTCAATATATGCATTGCGGACAAAAAGAAAATGAAATTCGTTTTCGATCTCGTGGTTGTTACAGAAAGCGACATCACTTACAAAGATTCTCGGCCATATAGTTTCGAAGGAGGTCCGACAAGGTACTTGTTTGTGGTTCAGCTAGCTTCCCACCGATAACATCACAGTACGTCTGTAAAAGAGCAAAGTCCTGATAGCACCACGGGGTAGGGCATTTGGTCATTGTTTTAAGCACAGATTGTCTTTCTTCATACGATTTCATGTATCGTTGGTGGGCAGCCAAAATTTCATACATACATTTTATCGGGCTCCTATGTTGACCCCTACCTTGCCCACTTTCTTATATTTTTTTTTATTCATTTATTCTATTCTTATTAATCTAGATTCTCTATCTGTCTATTCATTTGTATTTATTCTTTTATAATAACTTGTTTCTTTAACTTAGGGTGGTCCTCAAATTTCTGGACTTAGTTTTTATTACAACTTTTTAACATTGAAACAAATCGCTCTACTTACTAAATTCAATATAGGCTTAAAGACAAAATCATTATTTTATCAAAGTAACAAAATCCTGAAAAAAAACCCACACACAATTCTTGATGTAACTCAGTAAGAAAGAAAATATAAGTTTCATCAATTTGTTTCTAAGAATTTCGTTGAAACGTTGGTCCATATAGAAGTCGATGGGACTATATATGCTTCATCGGATAACGCAGCTCGCAAGTTCTGACCAATGAGTCCGCGGTCGCTTCTTTGGGCCCGAGGTTATAAAACCTTTCTCAGGCTCAATTCAAAATTTTCTCAAATTTCAATTTGAGATTAAAGCCGTTATTCTGTTTTATTACTCATTTTGATGTATCAATATAAAAGATGATATTAACAAGTTGTTATCTTTTATTTTCATGCATTTATTTTAATTCAAAATTTTGTGAAAATTGAGCCTGAGCCTGAGAAAACTTTTATAACCCCGGACCCTGAAGACAGGACTGTTTCTTACCATTGCATCCGTATAGTTCTTTGTATCTTCGTTGATGAAATAACAAATATCACCTAGCAACAGCCAGCCGGCCCAACATTCTGAAATAATAAATAACACCTATTTTCTTATATCAAAATGTGCTTTCTGATATTGACTTAAAAATGGTTTCGATCTTCGTTGAAGACAATTTTGAATACGTGGATACTTCGTTGGTAAATGCCAAAAGTGAAGATGTCTAGAAATAAGTGAAATATAATGATAATAATAATAATAATAATTTCTTTATTTAGAGAAGGTAGCTCATTAAGTTAACATCGGTGAAAAAACTTATTTACAATGAGGCCTTCTGTGAAAAAAGAAAGTAGTATGACAATGCTAATGAAACCGTAATTGGTTCGATGATTTAAGAATACAATGAAATGAAATGAATATATGTCAGCAGAATGTAAAACAATATTGATACTATTAATCCCGAACGGGATTTTTAACGCAATAAGAAGTACCAAATATGAAAAAATAAACTAGAGATGTGACTAGACATACACAGCAAAATACCTTGATAAATAAGGCTTATGATTGTCAATAACATGTACAAGTCGTCCATATTGAAATTACCCGTTGATAGACATTAAGTGTTTTTTTCAAACAAATCTTAAAATTTGTTAGATTATTAATTTTCCTTATGTGTAATGGGATATCATTCCAATATTCCCTGCCGGTAAATGTATAAGATTTTTTCAAAAACTCTGTTTTAGGAGTGCATTTGTGGGAAATTTGATTGTTAAAAGTCGATCTTAAGTTATAGAATGAATTATTACTTACTTCTACCAAATCAGACATATAAGATGGAACTAGACCGTGAATAGTTTTATAAACCATAAGAATCGTATAATATTTACACCGATTTTTAAATGTCAACCAATTCAAGGATATGAAATTTTCTTTAGTGCTAGATCTTTTTGGTTTGCATAGAATTATTCTTGCTGCCCTTTTTTGGATTTTATTGATTCTTTGAGTTAATGAAGACTTGCAATGGCTCCATATAATGCAACCATAATCAAAATATGGGGTAATGTAAGCATTGTAAAACATTTGCTTCATATCAACAGTTAGAAATTTATTAATCCTCTTGAGAAGGTAAAGCTGTGAAGACAATTTTGAACACACTTTTTCAATATGAGTTTGCCAACACAATGTATTGTCAAGGTGCACCCCTAAAAGCTTTTGTGAAGTAACATTTTCGACACGTTCGTGGTGTATTTGTATATCTAAATCTGGTGAATGTCTTAGCTTATGATTGGAACCTATAAGCATACATTTAGATTTGGTAGGATTCAAAATCATGCTGTTATGTTTACACCACTCTTCAACTCTTATAAGGTCTTTTTCCAAAGCTTTGTTGATGTCTATAACTGAAGAGCCGGACTTGTGGAGAGTAGCATCATCAGCGAACATATCAAGGTTTGATGACAAACAGAGTGGAAGGTCATTAACATAGATTAGAAACAAGATTGGTCCAAGTATAGATCCTTGGGGTACTCCTGATATAACAGGCTTCATACCTGACAATGTGTTACCGTTTTTTACTGCCTGTTGTCTTCTGCTTAAATAAGACTGAAACAACTTACATGTGTTAGGAGTAAAATGGTGAAGTTTTAGTTTCAAAAGGAGAATTTTGTGATCAACAAGATCAAATGCCTTTCTGAAGTCAAGGAACACAGTTCCAATTAAATTACCCTGATCTAGATCAGATAACCAAGAATCAACCAATCGAATTAGAGCTGTTTGACAGGAATGGTTGTCTCTAAAACCAGATTGGTTTGTAAATAAAATATTCGTCTTTTTTAAACATGTCTTAAGCTGCAATGCAATATGTTTTTCAAAAACTTTTGACAGTGTTGGCAATATTGAAATTGGTCGATAGTTGTTAGGATCGGTTTTATTACCACCCTTGAATAATGGTGTACCGCTAGCTTTTTTAAACTCATGTGGGAAAATACCTCTGGAAATACAATTGTTTATCATGCTCGCTACTGGTTGTGAAATAAAATCTTTGCATATTTTCAATATTTTTGGTCCTATTCCATCAAGTCCAGTTGATTTACTCTCATCTAAATTTCAAATTTTTAAAGTATTCCATATCTAGCGGAAGCTTGTCAATAATATAAGATATGTTTACAAAATGTTTGTTCAATGCTTCGACTATATTGCTGATGCCTTCGACTTCAAATGAATTAACACATAACTTAGAAGGCAAATGATTTTCATATATATCAGTTTCTGTTAAAGTCCTAATATTTTGCCATGTAACTTTTGGGTTTGATTTATCTTTTATTGCACTGTTGTTAAAGTCTTTTTTGCTTTTTCTAATAATTGACGTAACTTTATTTCTCCAAATCTTTTGAACTTAAGTCGCCTGATTGTTTTAGTTTATTTCTCATTAACATTGCATTCTTTATATCTTCGTTGAACCACTTTGGTTGTAATTGCCTCTTTACACGTTTTTCTTTGTAAGGTATATGCTTTGAAAGAATATCTTGAATGGCAGAGTAGAAATAATTCAGTGCATCGTCTGGATCGTATATTGTATCTATGATGTTAAAATCAACATAGGATAAATCGTACAGAAGTGAATCAATATCTAATTCGGAAAAGGAGCGGTAGGAAATCGTTTTGTGTTTATTGTCTTTTTGAGATCTTACTTGATTTTTATACGTTAAAGCAACGGGATAATGATCGCTTATTGCGAGTTTAGGAACTAATACTTCTGAAATAAGTTGTTCACGCGTAGTATAGATATGATCTATTATACTAGATGAATGTTTTGTTACTCTTGTAGGTTCATTAACAAGCTGATAGAGACCTAAATCCTGTAATAATTTTGCCCATTTCGTATTATTGTAGGAAGAGGTTACAGAGAAGTGTATATTATAATCGCCCAGTAATATATATTCTAGGCTTGTTGCATCGGCAAAATTCAATTGTTTCTCGTATTCGTCAATCCAACTTTGGTTACTATTTGGTGGCCTATATGCAAAGTTTAACAGTATAGGTTTACTTCTAGGAATCCTTACTTCTAACCAAATGCTTTCAATATTCCCAATTTCTATGTCATTTCTTCTCTCATAGTCTACACTTTCGGATATATATATATGATAAGTCCACCACCTAATCTGTTTATTCGGTCTTTTCTTTCAAAAACGAAGCCGTTTACGAAAACACAGCGATCGTTTGTGTTTTCGGACAGAAACGTTTCAGATAAGCCAAAAATATCAGGCGCATTGTTTGTATTAAGAAGTATTCGAATTTCTTCTAATTTAGGGAGTAAATGTTGTATATTTAATGATGCTATATGTATTCCATTTTCTTTGAATTTGAAATATAATAGATTATCGATACAAGATTTACTTATTCTAGTTGTATTACCTTGACTAAGTAGCTTTTCCGATTTTGAAAAGTTTTTGGCTTTTATTTCGCTGTCTTTGCTAGTTATTTCTGTGTCCGAAATATAATTATTTTGAAAGTACTCAGTGTTACATAAACAAGAACGCGTATATTGAAAACAGGTGTTGCATAAACTAGATAGAATATTATATCTATTTTTACATTCAATTGAGCTGTGTATGTCCTGTATGTCCGTCATATCCTACTAATGCATCGATCTACATTCAGATTCAACATGATTTGTTAAACCACAATTATAACAATAGCTGTAATGGTCATAAGGGTAAGAAACGCCCTGAATTGTTCTACCATTTAGGTAGGAGTTGTTTGTAAACTTTCGGTAATATCCATTATCATTTGTCTGCATTTGATCTTTCCGTACTTCTTCATCCCTATTCCTGAGTTCAGTTATTACCATAGGTTCTCTTTTTTATTTTTGGAACTTTCTCATTCATAACATTGACTAAGATACTTGAACCTGTAGCGTTCAAATGAATTAAGTCCCGATTGTAAAGATGGCGCGCTGTTTTCCCATTGGCATAGATAAACGCCTGATAACACTCTACATTTTCCGCACTTGTATCTTCGCATACCTGTTTTAATACATCGTTGACTGGTACAACATCCACGTCCCGTCTCGGGCATAGAGAACATAAGTAAACCTGGCATGGCAAAGCTAGAATAGTCGATTTCAGTGTGTTATAGATAGATCCCAATCGTCCTTCGGCAGCGTCATTCCCTCCAACATAGATGATAATGTTTTCGTACTGATGAAGATCCATTTCATTTAGTTTGGACTGAATATCTAGTGACTTCCTTCCGGGTAAACATATTATATCTATGGTAGATTCAAGCCCCCGCTTATGAATTCCTTTGATTACAGAATCACCGATTATTAATGTTCGATTTCTTTTGTATTCTGTTGAATTATCCAGTTTATGACTTGATTTATTCAATGCGTTTGTCGAATGAGACTTTGCTATGTTATCTGTGTTATTCTTTGGTGATTTATCTCTCATTCGGGGAGAGTTCTCTTGATTTGCAATCAAATGTTCAGAACTAAGAGTGTCAGTACTTTGAGCATTTGATTTCACATTGTTATTCACTGGTTTAGCTTTCTTTGGTTGCGTTTCGATTACCCTGTTCACATGTTTTGAAGACGAAACATTCTTTATTGTGTCCTGGATGGATTGTAACTGTTTTTGTAATTTATCATTTGTCTAGGTTGTCACTGTTTGAATTCGCAAACTAGCTTCAGTAAGATTATCTACCCTTTCATTTGACACTTGGTTAGTCAGCGAAATTTGCTTCTTCATACTAGTAATTTCATCTTTTATTTGACCGAATTGCATCTCAGTATTCGTAGAGAGGGCACTGACTTCAAGTTTCAAGTCTCGCAATGAGTCGCGAACAGCCTTAATTTCATTCAAGACGTTTGTTTCTAAGGTCTCGGTCTGGCTTGGCTCATCACGGGTTGATGTTTTTGTATTTTCATCGCTCACTACTTTCTGCGGTATCTTGATTTTTTGTTGGATTTCGTTCACCTGTGAAATCTCGGTTATAGTCCCGGAATTATTTATTTCATTCGAATTTGACGGATTGTTCGCGCTATGTTGTCCTGCGCACAATTTCTTTTGAGATACCAAGTTCATATCACTTTCATACGCATCGTTTTCATTTTTTTTAACTTGCTGGCCTACATCATTCAGAAATTTAAGTGCTAGAAATTTAACACATCTATTCAGATCTCCAGACGAGCTATTATTCTCGATCAACCAGTTTTGCATTACCCCGACGATATCCGGTAAATCGGATCGAAGAAACAGATTTTCAAAATTTCCATTAATAAGACAGGAACATCTGGTATGATACAGATTGATAGTATATAAGCTAGATTTTTTCTTGTTGATTTTCATTTGCGTTTCAACTAAATGTCCATTTTTGTCGGTGATACGTTTTCGAGATACGTTGTATTTCTCTTGATTATAGAATTCATCTACTGTATTTCTAAAAAGTTCGTACATACCACTATTGAGTGTAATCTTTATTCCCCCCCCCCCTGTTTCTTTAACGAAAATGTCCTCTCTCTGTGAAAATTCTAACTTTTTCTCCATGGCTGATATTTCATTCAGGTTATAATTTCTTTCCTCTTTCGTTTCGCAGAGTGATTGCTGTCCATCCTTTCTGTCTTTATTCATCTTTTTAACAAAATTCTGGCTTCATTTATGTCGAAACGTTTATTGTTTTGCTTTATTTTTTGAACCTCCATTGTCATTTCCGGTTTGATGGACACGATTCAAAAATATCATTTCAAGATTATCTCACGAATATAGTCAAGATATGGCAAAATCATACATAAAAATGACGAGAATAATCTAGCGAAGCTGCTGATACAATATTTACCAAAATTCCACGCATGTTGACGTTAATAAACGCATTTTTCTTCATTTTGAAATAAGACGTTATGTTTTTCCTGCGTGACGTCACGGTGGCGCGAAAACGTATTGAACATGTCAATATATCATGTTATATAGAGAATTACATGTCAGTGCATCAATATCAATGTTATATGGTCGAGGTTAGGAGAATTTATCATGGTGAGGCTTTGCCGAGTCATGATAATTTCTCCTTGTCGAGACCAAATAACATTGATATTTTGAGACACTTAAATGTTATTCTATTTATCATGCAGTCATTTTCAGCGCTTGATTATAATAAACCCTTAAAAATCAAAGAGATTCAGGTGAAAGTGTATGCAAATTGTTTCTAAAAATAAACGGTGATATCAGGTCAATACCGGCTTCATTGCATGAAATATTCCCCTTCTATCTGATTCCGTGAAATTAAAAGGAAAGAAGAAAATATTTTGTTGTTGTCGTTGTTGTTTTGATATCTTTTAATTGGTGTATGAAATTAAAAAAAAAAACACTAATATTAATCCAATTCTGACTCTGAAGTATACCAGAGTCCAATGGCATACGTGTATTTAAAAGATGAAGCTAGAAATTGTTTAATTCATATGTAACTAAAAACCAAATCACACTCTATGAATACGCGATGGGTGTTGTTTGGTGTTCAGTTTCATAACTCTAAGAATTGAAGAATAACTCTTCAAATCTAAAAATTTAATTGCCTGAGTCAAAAATCTCAAGATTTCTCTGAAATGAGACCGATTTTTTTCGGGTGTGTGTGTGTGTGGGGGGGGACTACTCTGTTTACAAAAAGTTTTCAAAATAGCTGCGTGCTCAAAGATGATTTAACTGAGTGAAGAAACTTTTTGTCAGCAACAGAATTCACGAATCCGGAGGGATTCATTAGAAATCGAATGAACCAATGCGAAAAAAATGTAAAATTTATAAAAAAGAAAAAAAAATATCTCACTATTTTTGGAAAGCGTCGTCCAAGATGTTTCCGTAATAAGCTGAGTCTGGTTGTCCGTTCCGGTCATATTGTACGTCGACAGCAAACACGAATGGACACTTTCTCCGTATGAAGCCGTCCAACAACTAGGGTCCTCGGCACACTGAGCAGCACAACGAACAACGCTGGTTGGGTTTTCTTCTCGATAAATCAGCTCGGTTGCAGCCTTCTTGTCCGTTTGAGTTTCAAACTGAACAAACGCACACTCGATATTCAGTGTAAGACCGACCACCGATAAGGCAATACTTAGAGCTCTTGCTGTTGTAGCTGATTTTTTCATCTTTCTCCAGCCTAACGTTATAAGAGAATATCTGACGATAAAGGATAATTGTTCGTTTTGAAGTGTAAGATAGATTTATCCTCTATTGAGTGAACAGCAAAAGCTATATTTTCGAGTGAAAATATAACTTTTGTTGTTGACAAAAAGAACAGAACATTTTAATATTGCAAAATTTGATCTCCAAATGTTTCCTATCTTGTGCACAGAGTAATCACAGGTTCGCACATTCCGCTTAAGCAGTCGAGAAAAAAATACCGTAAAGGTATTGTCTCTAGTTTGAAGATCAGTCGAATTCATTTTCACCAAAATTATCAAATGCCCCGTTATTTACACCATTTTATTGACCACGTTTAGCAATTCGGCGTTTCTTTTGTGGTTCAGTATACAAATAGAAAGTCTTTTTTCTTTTAACTTGTAGAATGACTGATTTTGATCGAAAACTTTACATCTAATGAATTAAGCTGAACCTTATCAAATCCGTTCAAAAATTTAAGAACATTGAAAAAATGTCAATTGTTTATGTTAATTGAAAATCTAAAACCTTACTCACAAGTTCTATGGAATATATATATAAAAAAAAAAGTTATCCAAAGAACAGAAAAATACTAGAAAATGGCTTTATTGATGTTCGAAGCGACTCTTTAAAATCACACGATCTCGAGGGCTGTTCGTTAAATACAATGCCTCCCTTACGGATTCTTGGAGACCATGCAAGTAGGTTTATCAACATTTTCGCTATTTAACGACTACGATGAACGTATTCTAAAAAAAGAAAAAACATTTTCAAAACATATAGTAGCTTTTACAGTTCTATCAAAAATTCTGGAAGAAGGCCACTGGAGCTATTGTCATGGCGTTGTGTCCGTCGTGAGTCCGTCCCACCGTCCGTACGTGCGTCCGGTCGTAAACGTTTTCTTTAAAAATCTTCTGCTCAGAACTACTGGATGAGGTTCAACCGAACTTCACAGGAATGATCCTTGGGTGACCCCCTTTCAAAGTTGTACAAGAAATTTTGATCCAATGAAAAACATGGATTTAATGGGCGTGGCTAATTTCCAAATATGGTAATGATTCTGAAAATTGGACATCAATTAAATTTCACATGAATGATCCTTGGAAGACCCTTTATCAGTCTACAAAAAGTTATTGTGATCAGATGGAAACTATGTTTTTATGGGTGGAAGTCATTTCTCTATATGTTATATCGTGGTAACTTTGAAAATCATTTTCTCAGGATGTATAGTCCGTTTGACTTCTATACGGACCAACCTTTTTCACAATTACATAAAATCATGGTTGAAAGAAGGATTTGTTTGTGGTTAAATCTTAATTTCAGCTTAATACCATTCCAAAAAATATTTTTTGAAAATAAATTGATTTCAAAATAATGATTTTGTCTATCTAGTTAATGTTTATATTTTCCCATTTTCCGCTCTTAAACACGAGGGGTGATGGAGGCTGTTTAGGGTTTAGAAAATGTAAACATATCGTAAAAGCACGTGGTTTTATACTAAATATTTGGCAGATGAAATGTCCATTATTCCTTATTTGGACATGCTAATTTGCATATCGACGGTCATACCATCTTAAACTTAAATATCACGAGATTTTTACCGTTATTGCTCGCCTTCTAATCAAGTTATCCTCGTGAAATTCCCAACGACTTCGTTAAATAATGCTTTTTGATTGGTCTTAAAATGTGAATTTGGGGTACATCTCAGAATAGATAAAAACAATTATCAATTATCTGGTTAAACGGTTTCTGAGCAAACAGAGAATATATTCAGATTTCAATTCCAAAGGTAGTAAAAATCTTCGACAAACTTAAATTTTTGAAATTACTCGATTTTATACTATAACAACTCACTTGAAATCTTACACTTTTGACTCAGCCCCTATGCAAATCAGTACTATTTTTGGTTATACAATTCGCTGTTCCGTCTAATACAGACACAAGTAGGTATGAAAGGCTAAAAGTTAACATGTAGACGGACGGACAAAATCATTATTTTACATTCAAAAATTCTGGAAAACAAAATCTGTCATGGTATTAGTTGAAAATATGATATGACAAGAAAAAAAATACATTTAATTTTTATCATTACCGAAATTTTTGGCAAAATGTTGGTCCATATAGAAGTCAAGCGGACTATATCTGCTCTTTTTTTTTTCGCCATTCGAATCTAACCAGTGACGAGCTTTGTGGTCAATCCTCATTTTGTATGTCACTTGTATATAGCTTTCGCTTTTATTGTTCACGAGGGAGGAATTCTATTTAGCACACTAAACAATTCATTGTCTTCGTTTGTACTGCGATAGCGTTTATCATGATCGAAGGTTAACAGCTTTTTAACTATTCTCAAAGGTTTTTTTATTCTTTTTTATACAACATCCTATTAATAATTCACATATTCGTGTCCATACAAGTGAATCAAAATTACAAATGGCTTACTTTTTGTTTTAAGGAACGTCGCGTCATACTAGTACAAAGATACCATGTTTTTTGTATTGACGTAGAAATATAAAAGAGTCTTAAACGTTTAAATAGATTAATTAAGTAAAATATACAATACGCAGATTTTGTCTACTTAGTGTTTTGTGTGAAAAAAAAGACAATTATCGTTTCCCACAACCGAGTTAGTGTTTCATATAATACACTAAGTAGGTATTATACATGTATTTATCTTATAGCATTTATTGGCCTTGTTTTAGTCGATGTTTCTAACAGGAATGCAAGTTTCTTAAACGATAAACGCATTCAGTCATTGTTCTAAAAATATCCATGTGATGTCATGAAAAATATCATATGGGATGTTATCACACGAATATTTGTGTAGATATAAGATAACGTTATATATTATATATCGAAAATGAGTTTAGTCCACCCTTATCCACATGGATAAGCTCTCTCCTTTCTTTAAAGTTAAAATGCTTCTATTTAAAAAAATCTGAGACTTTCCTAGCAAAAAGTAACAATTAGATGGCAAATTTAGGTTGAATCCGTCCAAATTAATTTAGCCCGTGCGTGACATTTCCACCAATTCAAAAAAGTTCGCTAAGTAAAGACTATGTGGTCAGCCATTCGGAACACCACTCGGCCAATCTCACGATCAACCTCGGGTGTACATAGACGGACAATTTTTTTAAGAAATTACGGGAAAACCTTGGAAAAACTCGATGACGTCAGTTAAAATGGCGTTAGCCCTCGAAACTTTGAGTGAAAACATTCGACGTCGCCAAAGCTACTCGCCTAGTTTAATTCACTGACGTGAAACCATCGTATCCTAATATAAATAGAATAGATGGTTGGTGACTTGAGATGGAAAAGTTTATCGGGCTCGGCTGCGGAATTTATCCGGTTCGCCTCCGGCTCACCAGATAAATTCCTACGCCTTGCCCGATAAACTTTTCCATATCAAGTCACCAACCATCTATTCTCTATCTCTATATTCTTAAAAAACGACTGAAAAAATCTTAATTTTTGAGAAAGATTCGTCATTCTAAAAAATTAATAATTTTCAGCCGTTATTTACCGAAAAAGATAAAAATCTACAATGCTAGTTTTTCTTACACTGTTTCCACCTAACAAAATGCACGATTTTGTTACATATCCACCCGCCTTACATACCAATCGGGAACCCTCGGCGATTCTACGGAATAGTCCTCGGGAATAATACGGACGCAGCCATTTAAGCGCGTCATTTCGCGCGTAGATTTATATGACGTCACAAACATCAACGATCCCGCTAAGGATGACGTTGCATAAAACAAAATCAACGTAGCAAAAATGAAATCGCCCTAAGTCACTCTATGATATAGGCACATTTACTGAGCACTGTAATGGTGCCATCAATGGCAGAATCCTAAAGCCATTTAGTTTTTGCCAGTAATCTAATAGGAACAACCTTCATCTTCGGGCAAAACACAAATAATTCCGATTTCAACATTTTCAGTTGAAGCACGAACTCCTGCTGATGATAAAGCCAATTGAAAAACAGAAGTCTGAGAAAAAAAAAGGCTATATGAGCCTGTGCGTGAGATTTCCAACAAATTCAAATGTACGCAAATCAAAGACTCTGACCAGCCTGTGCATCCGCACAGTCTGACCAGAGTCTTCACCATGCGCTTAGTAACTAGATAAGGTCTCAAAGTATCTGTAGACTTTTAGGTAACTTTATATTTACAGTATGCGGCTGTCTACGCTTCTCATCCTTTGCACCTCACGAACATATCAAATTGTTGGAAATGTCATGCACATGCTCAGGCATATATCATATAAATATGATACACCGGATTTTGTAATTGTCTGCTCATTCGGCATAGTTTTATTGATTAATACTAAAATTAATTAGTCGGGGTAAATGAATGAATGAATGAATGAATGAATGAATGAATGAATGAATGAATGAATGAATGAATGAATGAATGAATGAATGAATGAATTCAAGTTTGACGGAACGGTAAGTAAGCAATTGTAAGCAAGCAAGCATGCAAGTTAGTTAGTAAAGTAAAGTAGAGTAATGTAAATAAAGAAAAGCAAAGTAAAGTAAAGTAAGTAAGTAGGTAAGTAAGTAAATAGGTAAATAGGTAAGTAAATAAGTAAGAAGGTAAGTAAGTCAGTTTAGTAAGTAGGTAGATAGGTCAGTAGGTGAGTAAGTATGTTTTTCAATAAATAAGTAAGTTAATTAGGAAGTAAGCAGGTAAATTAGTAAGTGAGTAAATTAGGAAGTAAGTAAATTAGCTAGTAATTAAGAATGTTAGTAAGTAAATAAGTAAATAAACGTTGAAGAAGTTATATCAAAAAGTAAGTAAATGGGTAATTCAACTTTTAACAAAATTTGATAGTCGGATATTTTGATTGATTCTTGATTGGATTTATCATGTTTATATGTTGATTGATTTATCGCATTGTTGATTGATCCTTTAGTTGATTTAATTAAAAGAATATTTTAAAATGTTCAATCGACCATTATCTTTCAATTAACATATACATTTTGTATTAAAATATATTAGGCATGTTTTCGCTTTCAAGGTTTTCAAAATGCTGCTGGAACTATGGTCCGTATGGAACTCAACCTCTGTCCAAGGGCAGTAACTCATTTAAAATGGTGGAAATGATGGCGTCAGGTAAAAAAATATTTTTTGACATATATCTACTGTAATGCTGTTGTTTAGCCATGCCATTTATTTAGCTTTGACTGATAGGAACATGTGTTGTCGAAGGAAGGTATCAGATAATGCTTGTGCGCTGACCAAAGTGCATACAGTATGCAATTTTGCTTCATCTTTGTCGACTTCGGTTTTCTAACCTGTTGGGATCACAGGCACTTTCATTCAGGATTTTTCTACTTTCATATCTCTCTATAATAAATAATAGACAAGGTAGTGCAGCCGCAATGTTTAAGAGAACGGATGTTTTTTACAAGCAGCGTTGGCTTCCGTCACAGGACGTGTTTACTCGTGAGAATCGAGAACCAAAATGCTTGTAAAAACATCCGTTCCCTTAGAAAATGGCGACTGCACTACCTTGTCTATTATTTATTATAGTGATATAAGGTTGTTATCAAATCCTGAATCCAAGTGCCTGTGGTTGGGATTCCATAAAACTTGGACACAAAGGAACTTCGAATTGAATTTAAAAACCACTTCCGTCACATCCACTGGAGTGTGACAAAGGGCGGGAAAATGCACGAAAACCACGTGCACCAGTCTCTTCTAGCCATGATGTGAATGATAACAGACATGTTTTGAGTTGCTCTGCGGAGAACCAAAAGGTAAGTATTAACTTATCACTTGTTTTTAATATACTTGTTTTTAACATTGCACATGCATTGTGCCATGTGTGTTGTGTGCTTAAAAAACACAACATTGGCGCTGCCTGAGCGGCTTGTGCCGAGCATTAAGCTGCATTTATATGGGAATTCGACTTTAATTATCGGCCAGTTACTGGCTTGACATGTCGCCTATATTCCCATTTAGCCATGCAGCGATTATTACAGTTATGAGCAATGCAATTGCTTGATCATTCAAGCTGATTGCATCATTTATCCTACAATTTATAATCCAGTTATTTACCCCCTGAAATTCAAATGATACTATGACTGAGCCTAGCAGGTACCCGCTGCCGATACCCCAGTTCATATTTATTTCTTCTCTAATTCAATTAATATTTATTTGTTTTATAATTCCATCTATAAACATTTCTTTGGAGCGCCACGGATCATTTAGAATATTTACAAATTTTCTTAGAGGACAAAAAAAAGAAAAAATGTAAAATTAGGTCAAGTATATTGGCAGGTGCTCGCTTCCGGTCCGCCATCTTTGAATTCATTATTTTTCTCTTTGG
This sequence comes from Fragum whitleyi, assembly GCA_948146395.1. Lineage (NCBI taxonomy): Eukaryota > Metazoa > Mollusca > Bivalvia > Cardiida > Cardiidae > Fragum > Fragum whitleyi. The sequence continues at coordinate 50,037,466 of OX411548.1, forward strand.
CAATCCCTCTATCTTTTCATTCACAATTTGTTGATTAACCAAGTAAATTAACAGGGTTATATTTAAAATTCAGCAAGTTTTCATTTAAAATCCATTGAAAGTTAATTTCGTAGGGCAATTATTTCGTCTGTTTTTAAGAAGAGCATTTCATTTCATTTATTGGTGAGGGGGAAGGAAGTTAACATTGAATTAGTCTGTTGCAATTATATCCCTTCTTCATGGCAATATTATGACTTGTTTGATAGAGTTTCTAAAGATTTCATTTGTCAGGAGACAATAAACCTGACAGGGTGAAAGTTTTACATTATCCTGCCTGTTAATTGTGAGGTCGCGCATTTTGTTTGACATTGCAATATTCATAATTAGTTGATTTCATAAATGGCTGATTGTGTTCTTGTACATGTGACTACATTATCCATGCTACATGAATTGGTCATTCATTTCAGCTTACAATTTGCAATGACTTGATAATCAAATTCTTGCGTGTATGATAGTTGGAGACTGGCAATCTCTTACACTTTATTCATATGGCAGGGGATTAATAATTTCCTTCACCGACTTTAATAATTACCAATTAAATTATAGCATAGGAATTAAGCAATAATTCCTCATATTCTTGTAGATATTATTGTCAGAGTTTAAAAGCTGTTAACATCTTTTGCAAACTTAATAATCTTAGCATTTCCTTTCGAAGTAAATATTTCCCACCTCAACTATCTGAGAATTAAACAATCAATTTCATTCATGTTAATTAGTTACTGGTGCAGGTGACCGCTTTATCCTTGCTCCAATGACTGATGAATAATTTCAGTTACATAATCATCAATGGGATTCCTGCATATATGTGACTTTTGGAGTCTTAACACTTTATACATATATGTTTCATTCAACAACTTGGATTACTATCAATTTAATTCTAGTGCTTATGACTTTAAGAGAGTCAAATAACTTCTTACTGTTTATCTATAGGTCAAGGGTTAAATAATTTCTCTTGGTTTAGTTATAATTATTCATATTCTCTGTATGTCATTGTTGAGGTTTGAAACTCATGACATGTCATACCTAAGAATCTGATCTTTGCAATAAGTAAACATTTCAATTAACATAAATTTAGGATAAATTAATAATACCACTGATTCGGTGAAACAGCATATCACTGTTGATGATATTGGATATTAATTGTATTCATTCTTTTACAGATTACTTTGATTACATATCTTCTTCCATACCATTGAATTTGAAGGGCGGTTACATGTAGTGACCGAACTTCAAAATTACAACTCATTTCAGTCAAGTCATCATCTGAAATAACTAGTCCAGTAGAATATTGTTAGTTATTTAATATTCTATTCCAGTCCCTGGAATTGAATAATGATCCCTCATACTCATCTACTATAGCCACAAATAAAGATAGCTGCCTTAGCTGGCCAAAGAGTTGGTCCTGCAAGTCCTTCTGTAACAGAAGGGGGTGTAGACTCTGGATCTGGGGTCAGTTGAGCTGTAACACCAGGTCTGGGTGGTTGGTATATACAACCAAAGAAAAATTGGTACTTTCATTCAAAACAGATATATTTCAAACCAAAGTTGACATGTGTGACCAATTGTTCTGCCGTAGGTGACATGCTATATCCCTATGCCAGGAGGGGGTCATTACATGAGGCTTACCATATTCTTTTGCATGTTACAGTTATCCATGCACAAGAAATTAAGTAATTCTTTTCAATAAAAAACATAACTTTCAGGTGCAGGTGACTGCTATTTCCCTTTCCCAAACATTTATGAAATTTATAAATGAAGTTATCATAAAGGTGTAGGTGACCGATATATCCCTATTCCGAATATTGATAACTTTAATTTCAAAGCCATATATGTGCAGGTGACCGATATATCCCTGTTTCAAAATTAGTAGCATTAATTCCATTATCAAAGAGGTGCAGGTGACCGATATATCCCTGTTCCAAATATTGATAACTTTAATTTCATCGCCATAAATGTGCAGGTGACCAATATATCCCTGTTCAAGCATGGTTAACATTACTCGCATTTTCCAAAGACAGGTGACCGATATATCCCTGTTACAAACATTAACATTTGCTCAACTGACTGTGGAACAGGTATTTGATAGTTAAAATATGAGGGAGGTAGGCGAAGAAAGTGGGGACCATGATCCCTCACAGATGGATCAGGGTCGTCCAGTCCATAGTCCCCGGTTATTTCCAGTCATCTGGAAACCCAACAGTGCTCTTTTCTGGCATTAAAAGTATTTCAAAAGATTTCCCATCACACAGAAATCCATCTAATATATTGTCAGAAATTGTAACAAGACATTTAGCAGCACTGAAACATGACTCGCCTATTGATGCGTCAGTAGCACATTTCCATTCTCATGGAAATAAGACGCACATTGCTTCACTCTCAACTGCTCTAGTTCACACTTAGTCCAGTCCCTCTTTGAAAAAATAAATTACCACCATATACATTGTAATTAACAATTTCTTCAGTTAACATCTATATCAAAGTTGCAATAATAAATTTTTCCATCTTAATGGAAAAAAGACGATTTATCTTTAAGGCATATCTGGCCTTTATCACTCAATGTTAGGTTACAGTGTTTGCAAATGCTACAATTCTGTAATTGCTATAATTCAATACTGGAGCATGTTGGGGGCGTGGCATATGCAATTTTGCGATGAACAGCGGAAAAACCCTAGCTGTTGGTGTCGTGAATTTGTTGAACAAACTGGACAATTCCTGTTATCAGGAATTATGAAATAAAAGCTGGTAAACTGAACTACAAGTCCATCTCAGTCATATCTTAAACTAGTTGAACAATTCATGGTCAAATTAACTCTAGAGAACCTACTGATATTGGTAGTCAAATCAAACAAAAACTAGAGCTATAGCCTAAAAACCTTAAACTTTTCATCTCAAAATGTCAATTGACAGAATGATTGTGAGTCTTTTCTGATCAAGATCCATTTCCACTAAAAAATGCTAATGATCGATATTAATCGGATTTTCCCTTGGTCTGTACTCTTTTCCTGGCAACTGGAAATGGAGACCTATCCGCATACAATACAGTTTGTATAAAGAAAAACTGAGATACAAATTTCCAGGCAACTGGAAATAAGTAGCCAACACCAGCATATTTCAGTCAATATCAATTTCCAGAAAACTGGAAATTATCAATTTCCAGAAAACTGGAAATTATCCAATTCAATTCTAGAGAAAATCTTCCAGGCACCTGGAAGACCACATCACCCATGAATATCGTAATTTCCAGGCAACTGGAAACCGTAATTATGAAACACGAAAGTATTGTAGGATTCAAGCTTTTGGGAATAAATCACAAAACATGTACTCTGCTTTTAAAGAAAGTTAAAACCTTCGAAATATGTTATTTATCTAGTAATCGGCACTAGCAAATATCTATAAATATCCCATTAGCATAAACCCGTGCAGAATCTAACTTCAAACCTTATGAGTCCCTGTGATATTAACAGTAATCCAACTAGGCGCAAAATAAAATTGACTCTCAATAGATAAGTACAAATTCCCAAATTAAATTGTCAAATCTTATAAGAAAAACAACAAACCCTCGGAAACTTGAAACATATTCAAATGAAGCAGGTTTTTATGATGGTTACGAACATGAGTAAAAGCCTGTTCTACATCTGGGATGGTACCCAGTTAGTCACAAGTTAGGATAGACTTGCATTCCCTTAACAAAATGTTTGATTCCTATGATAAGATTCAAGGTGATGAAAGGTTCCATTCTGTAAAACAGGAACCTGAAGCGTCTCATGACATTCCAGCATATAGATCTGGAACCAACAGGAAATTTTCCAGCTCAGCGGGAAACTCAGCCCATTGAAGACTCTTACAAAAAAAAACATTGAAGCCCACTACACAATTACATCCTATGATGAATAGTGGGTCAGAGAGTGATGATGGTTGTCCGTACATGTGTATGAGCAATGACTAAGGGGCCAAACCAAAGGCACCAAGGAGTGTGCCTACTCGTATCTCATTTGATGGGGAGGGAAAGTGGCATTCATTTTATACTAATTTCAAATCTGTTTTGGGAGGAATGCAATTTATCCTCTGAAGAAAAGGAGATTATGTGGGCTCTCTGAAGGAAAGGTAGATGATTTATATTCACTTCTGATTGTTCGAGAGCCGAACATTAACTTTGAGCGATTAATTGTAAGAGTCAAGAGACCTTCAATTTAAATTCTGGAATTTCAGGGGGCTAAACGAAAGCCTTATGAAACCCTTCCAGAATGGGGACAGAGGGTTATTGGGCTTGCATCTGAGGCTTTCAAGCATCACTCAAGAGGTAGATAGTGATGATGACTGTGCTATCATGGCCATCCTCTCTGAATCTTCCTAGTAGGACCCAGAAAAGCCTCATGCTAAGCCCATAACTAAGTCTCTAATGAGTTAAGGACCCCTCTAGCGAAGTGAGAAGTTTGGAAGGTAAAATCCAAACTTTATAGACTCAAATGGGGCTCATAGCAGAAGCAATGTAAAAAAAAAAATGGACCCTCCTCAGTAGCATGATTGATTTACCGGTAATTATATCAATGTCTCAAATATATTTCTGATCTCAACACTCTAAAAATCATGGAAACACATAAAATATTTCAGTAAATCCCTGTTACTTCTCGGGATTGAGGTTAATTAAGTTGAAATCAATAAAAATTTAGGTCCTTTTTCTTGTGACTTCATGCCTTTAGTCTATATATCCGATAATAACAGAAATCTTAGGTTTCCGAGGTATGTTTATTTATTATTTGAATAGTTTGTTATTCTGCCTAACTCAATGAGTTGTTTCCCTTTCATGTAAAATCACCTTAATAAAATTATATATTATCTAGACTCTTTGAATTAGACTCCAGTTGCTGCCAAACCGAAAGATTTCAAAAGTGGTATAAATACCCATTTCCTTCAAGCCAAAACTTTAATTTGCATCAATCAAAACCTAGATATTCAAATAGATTTCCTTTTATGTTACTGACTTCTTTATATCAGTGAATTATAATGTAAAATAAAACCAAGTTCTCAGGTTTCATATTTTTAGGGAATACCTAGAGCATGTTTAGGAAATATAACCTTGAACTCCTTTGAGTTGCATAATGTAAAGTAAAATAGTTCCAAGTAACTTTGGAACCAACAAGCTAGAGGGGGTTCCAGCTAGCTCTGGAACATTCCTTTTGAAAACTTCTGATCATCAGGGGTTGTTCCCACATGAAGTTCCTGATAACTAAGGAAAAAATGAGATTCATGTGGTGTTCCAGATAATCTTGAACAAATCTATTTGACATTCCAGTTAAACTGGAATAAATTATTCACTATCACATGCACTTATAGAATCGCTTTCCAGTATATAGTTGCAGGATATTTGGCTCATTCCTGTAACTTATAAGCATGCACTCCAATAATACCTAGAAACCTTTTTGCTAGGACTGAAACTTAGCATATGGAGAGAAAGCCCATTTTTAGGCATGGGAGGAGTGTTGTGACTTTTAAAACCACTTCCGTCACATCCACTGGAGTGTGACAAAGGGCGGGAAAATGCACGAAAACCACGTGCACCAGTCTCTTCTAGCCATGATGTGAATGATAACAGACATGTTTTGAGTTGCTCTGCGGAGAACCAAAAGGTAAGTATTAACTTATCACTTGTTTTTAATATACTTGTTTTTAACATTGCACATGCATTGTGCCATGTGTGTTGTGTGCTTAAAAAACACAACAAAATCTTTTAATGATTATGTGTTTAAATAAAAATTAGTTTATATTTGTATTATTGGTGTCATAATATCAAAGTACCCTCAATATTTGCTTTTTATCGATTATTATGGCACCAGTAACTATAAATAGTAACAAATGGATTTCCCTTGAGTTATTTATAGAATGTGGGTTTTTTGAGACACAGGTATCGTAAGTCAACCTGTTTTCGATAGGTACCTGAATTCGAGACCCTGATTTTTGAGCATTTGCATTGTAACCTGGCTGTTAATATTTACATTTTATCAAATTGTTGATTGTGATATCTTCACTTACTAAGAATTTTACAGAATGCATCAAAAACAAGATAGCAATTGCCCATCTTTTTGTTGAATGGTCGATTCATGTAACCATACCCTACTATTATGCCATTATGTTCCATATTCTTATTATAATTATCATAAAATAGACTTACTAACTCAGGCAACTATGTCTTTAAGCTTAAGCTCTCATCAAAATAAAAATAAATGAGCAGAAACTAAATACCACATGCAAATCTTAGAATAATAACAATGTTTTGTATTTTTCAAATTTTATCAACTCCCATTCTTTCGCAAACAAGTCCATATCTATCTTGAGAAAGTAGAAAATCTTTACTTGTCCAATGACAAATGATGAAAATCTGTATGTCCACATTCCTGAACTGTGTTCAGGATGACAAAAGAGTGCAAACTGTTTGCAAAAATGATACACCCCTTTGCATGTGCACTTGCATGCAAAGAGGGGAATAATTTGCAAACAGTTAGAACTGTTTTGTCATCCTGAACACAGGGCTAGTTTGTACCAAGAACATAGGGTTTGATGAACTGGTAACAAAATTGAAATGCTCTCTGTATCAGAATTTTTGGTTAATCTTTTTCAGAAGTCTGTGTTGAATAACTGCAGGTGACCATCAGGAAATAGTCAGGAAGACATGTCTTCTAATGAGATGGCCTGGCAGCTCAACAGCAGGAAAGGTACTCTGCATTAGTGTTGGGCAATCGGTTTCAAATCACAATTGATAATTGTTTTTTTGTTGGAAAAGTAAATCAACTACATGTAATGATCGATTGTAGAATTGTTTTCTTAGAAATTAATAGTACAGCACTCCCCGTATCATCATTTGAAGAATAGAATATGTGAAAGTTTAGTTAAAAAAAAACTCTAAAGACTCTTTCTGTAGATTTTCCTACTTTGTGGATCAGCATGAAACAGATGTAACTGCCTATAAACCTATAGGCAGTTACAACTGTTTCACGCTGAGCCATCAAACTGATGTTGGTTTCCAAAACAATATATAATGGCTTTCATTTATGTGTTAGGAACTGATTAATCGATAATGAAATTTCATAGTCCATTATTACAATCAAAAGCCCAAACCAACTGATTTTTGATTATAATCGGGCTGCCATTATAGCCCAGTTGGTAGCGTGTCGGACTGTCAATCTAGAGGTCCCAGGTTCGATCGCCGACGGCGGCACTCATTCTTTCCGACTATTTGGTTCTCATCAATGGGTTGATAATCGTAGACCTATGTAAAATAGCATCTAGAGGCTAGGAAAGGATGTGATGGCTGTACTGGTGAGAGAAATACAAGGAATCCATTGTTAGGTGCTCCAGCCACGGCAATATAACTGAAAAAATGTTGAAATCAGTGTTAAACTCCATTCAAACAATCAATCAATTGATTATAATCAATTAATCTGCCAATCGCTACAGTACATACCATAACTAACTACTGCATTCCAACTGTGGTGTCCATGGTTGTGAGGTAGATGCGTTAAAGTAGCCCTCCTTTGATAATCTGATATGGGAGATAGTCAAGCTGCTTTCTTTAGTACCTTGAAATTGAATGAGTATGGTTAACAAGATCATCAGGCTACTTTCCAAATTTGATATCCCTGCTGTTATATCCCTGCTGTTTTTGGTGAAGGGATATAGTAATGGTCTCTGTCCGTCATTCCGAGGTTCTGTCATTCTGAGGGTCTGAGGTACGTCACTAAACTTTTCTGGAGCATATCTCCTAAAGTATAGAAGCTATCAACTTGAAACTTTATGGGTAGAAAGATCTCACGGAAGAGAAGTGCAGTGCACAAGAACTACAACTCTTGCTTGCATAATTTTGGAATTATAATCCTTATTATTTTTATGCCCCCGATAGGGAGGCATCATAAATTTGACTTGTCCGTCCGTCCGTCTGTCCGTCCGTCCGTCCGTCATTCCGTCCAAAAACTTTAACATTGGCCATAACTTCCTTATTACTTAACATATTCGCATCATACTTTACCACAACATTCCTTGGTACATTACCTTTCTGTAGGCACATACTTTGGTGACCTTGACCCCTGGATGACCTTGACCTTCAACATAGATTGGCCATAATTTAAAATCAAAGCGGTGTCGGGGGCATTGTCATCTTACAGTGACAGCTCTTGTTAATACTTAGATTTTGTCCGGAGCGTATCTCCTAAAGTATAATAGCTATCAGAGGAGAAGTGCAGTGCACAAGAACTACAACTCTTCAGGGCTTGAAAATTCTTGAAATTTCTACTCGTCCTGCTTTACAAGAAAATATAGTGATACATTAATTTCATATGTGAAATTTTGCAAAATCCAATTGTCCTGCTTATATAGACAAAGAAGGAAAAAATCATGCAGGACGAGCGGACGAGTAGAACTTTCAAGCCCTGCTCTAGCTTGCATAATTTTGGAGTTATTGCCCTTTGTTATTTTTAATACTTAGATTTTGTCTGGAGCATATCTCCTAAAGAATAAAAGCTATAGAAACTTTAACTATAACTCTTGCTTGCATAATTTTTTTGTCCTTTATTATTTTAAAGACTTAGATTTTGTAGGGGGTCAATCTCTTAAATTACAATAGAATCCTTAATCTATTTGGCTTCAGTTTACTATCAAGCTTTCACTGCAGGGGATGGCCATGTCCGACATGGCTCTTGATTATGTAGTGAACAACAAGATATAATCTTCTTCCATTGGTGATTCATCATTCAGTTTCAATATGACCATTGTCATGCTGAACCAGGAATATTCCCATTTTGACTTGAGCTATAACCTAAGATCAGCCTGCACATTTGTAAAGTCTGATCTAAATCTATCCCACCCGATAAGCTTTTGGGGAAAAAAAGACTCTGTTAACTGTATTTTCAAAATTATTACCGACTTACAATTAGTACATGTTCAGCTAGTGCTTTTGGCACTTTGATATCAACCCTTGTCATGCTGAATAAAAAAAACTACATTAAATTACATTAAAATCAAAGTGCTAAGAGCACTAGATGAACTTATAGTGAGTCAGTATTTATTTTGAAAATATCATATCTAAACTCTCCTGGTTTAGAAAAGAAAATCAGGTGGGATGGACTAAGATCAGGCTGCACATATGTGCAGGCTGATCTTTGTCTATTTCTCCTGTCAAAATGGGAATATTACTGGTTTAGCGTGACAAGGGTCATATTGAAACTGAATGATGATTCACCAATGGAAAAAGACTATATCTTGCTGTCTTTACCTCCTACCACAGCAGGAATATTCTGGGTTCAGCATTAGAAGGGTTAATGACATTTTACCATGATTTTTATTCACCATGACGAGTAGTAAAATTGTTTATAATTTCAGAAGCTGAAGAGAACCGTGACACAATCTTCCTGAAGTTTTCCAGACATGCCCTGAACATGAAGTTTTCAGTCGGAACGATCATGGGAGCTATCATGGAAATAACAGACAAAAAAGGTATAACAATAAGCAATTTGACCTGCTCTGCATGCATGATGACCAAAATTGCAACCCACTTATTACACAAGTGCATGTGCAAAGCAGGATGTATTTTGCAAACAGTTTGCACCATTTTTATCATTCTGAAAGCAGGGCTGAATTTGACCTTTTTATTTGAATATATTAAGAACTGATGTTTTCTTTCTATAAAACACACCTTACTTAGTGGTCCTGTGGTTAAATATAGGTACTTATTACGCTGTGACACAAGGACCATTTTTGCCCGCTTTATGAGTGGCCTTAAGGAAAAAGATTCATCCCGGGGTGTATACTGTTAGAAAAATTTTTGACAATAAATATCTTATAAAATGATATTGGTTGCTTTCTTCAGAAAGTGGATACTTGAGTAACACAGGAATAGTGGAAAAAATCTTAGCCATGCAAGACCAAAAGAGAGAAGCAGGTATGATTACTTTTTACCTAATAAACCCTTACTTATTAACCATTGTCATGCTGAACCCGAAATATTCCTGCTTTGGCAGGAGCTATAGACAAACATCAGCCTGCACATATGTATAGTCTGATGTTAGTCGACACCACCTGTTTCTCACTTTCAAACCAAAATTGTTCATACCAGTAGATTAGTTTTTCAAATAAAAATTGACATACATTTGGTACTTTCAGTGCATTTTTCCCTTTGATTTTGATGAAAATTTTTAGCAGAAATTTATTCAGCATGACAAGGGTTAATATATGTGGTATCACATAAGATTTAAGTTTTCACATAATCATGATGCCAACACTGAAGATGACGCCAACATGAATATTTACACCAACTCCTATATCTAAGATTTTCTCTGTAAACAGCCACAATAAAAATGTTCGAAATCCAAATACCAATGCTCAATGTACTTAGAACAATGGTACATGAGCCTGTGCTGAAATCAGGCCATTGATGTGGTGGGGGTGGGGGGTAATTGGCGGCTTCAAGTTTTGAGGAATATTTATAAAAACATGGTCGATTTTGGTGTAAGAAGATTGGGGTGGGGATAAATAAGAGCTTAGGGCTCTATATGAATGGTATCCTATATCGTATTTCCAGAACCATTTAACATACTAGAGGAAGAAGTCTACAAGGCCTACATTGACATCTGGCTTGGGGTTCATGAGACTGTTGGAAGTTCTGTTTCAACTATAATCATCAAAAAAATCATTAGAAAACTGATACAAGAGGGTAAGTCATGACTAATACAAGGGCGTTACTCCCATTACGCAATTTACGCAAGTGCTTAAAGGAAATAATCCTCTGTTGAAAAATTTCGCTGATGAATGATCAAAACTGCAGCTTATTCAAGCTGTAGTTGCGATATTTTGATTATTCACCAATGCTCAAATCATAAAAAGGGAGGGGACAGAGGGCATTCAACTTTTGTCACAGTTGTCAGATCGCCTTTTTCCTATATATTCTTTAGTTGTCACCTTCTGAGTGCCTAAAAATTTCAAAGTCCGAGATACGCCTATGCAACACACAATTGTCTGTCTTAAAAAATTAACATGCATCCTGTTAAATCTAATTTATTTCAATTCTTTTTGGGTGGATTATCAAGAAACAACAGTAGATTATCATCAGATAAACTCACCCCCTAGCCAGTGAAATTATCTAACACTTATACCCTGATTTCAGTCATTACACCCTATCTGACATTATCTTAGCGAAGCCAAATAAGTGACATCATCATGAACATTGTATATCAATCACATGCAAAATGACAGGCTTTAAGAAAATTTGTCCTAAAATTTACACATTTTGTCTCATTTTTAGCTCCACTCGCTGAAAGCTACTGGGGCTATTGTCATGGCATTGTGTCCGTCATCCGTGCGTCCATGCGGCCGGTCGTAAACTTTTCCTTTAAAAATCTTGTCCTCAGAAACTACTGGATTAATTTCAACCAAACATCTCAGGAATGATCCTTGGGTGACCCTCTTTCGAAGTTGTTCAAGAAATTTTAATCAAATGAAAAACATGGATTTAATGGGCATGGCTAATTTCCAAATATGGTAAAAAGTATGTTGTCTCAGATTCCAATTGATGGATTTTACATGAAATTTTACATGAATGATCCTTGGGTGACCCTTTATCAGTCTGCAAAAGATTATTGAGATTGGATGAAAAATATGCATTTTATGGGTGGAGGTCATTTCTCTATACCGTATTTCTCCTATTAAACGCGCCCGGGCGCGATGCAAAACGCCGTGGGGGCGCTATTATTTCAGACCCTTTTACTTAATTTAAAAAAAAAAAATACGTATTTTGGTACCCAAGAGAAGCAAACTATTAACATGTTCGTAATTATCGATTGAAATACGTGCGCTACCCAATACGCTTTCCTATTTATCTATTAAGGCTATGAATTTAAAAAATGAAATAAAAATGTTAGCTAATGAATTGTAATTCTGTCATTTAAAGTCATCTATCGAAATACGGTCACTTTCGACCATTAATTGCAGCTTTCAAAAGCAAGTGATTGTGTTAGCAGAAGCCGAGATTATTATTATTGTTATTATTTGTACAAGATGGGAAGTTCCAGACGATGCAATATTCAATGTTCCGTTACCGATCGACAAAGCGGTCTAATCATTCATTACCTATTCACGTATAAAATAAATAATCCTGTATTAAATCCTAAAATTTTGTGATGTGTAAATGCACCCGGTTCATGAAATGAAAGTATTTCGCAGTAAAAACACAACACGTCTGGAGCTAGCTGGCTCACCACGTGTCGGCACCCTTTGAAGTCCCCAGATTCTTGCATGCGGCGATGTCGCTTTTGAAATAAGTCACACACGAGATTTTACTGGGTTTTCCTATTTTAACAGTATGAATTGTGACTAGGATTTCATCATTTGACTAGGATATTTTGTATATTTACAGAAGGTAAAATGATTTCAGAAATATTTTCGTAACAACGTGAAGAAAGGGGATTTTGTTCGCATGTGACTTATGAAGAATGACGAGAAATAGTTTTAATTTTGTGTTAAATTTTAACCTTTCTCGCTTCCGGAAAACTGTGCGATTTAGGACGCGCTAGTCTTTCAGATGTTGAACGATCTTTTTATGACGCAACCAGCCTTATCCTGATAGGAATTTAAGATAGTTAACCCACAATCTATTGAACATTACGTCGTGGAGTAGCAGCTAATGAAATTAAATTCGAAACCGGATTTTTCACCACGGACCGTGGACGGTTGGATGTTGTTGATCGTATAGTCAAGGGCCTGGGAATCGTATTTATGGGGGAGCGCGTTTATTAGGGAAGGCACGTTTAAAAGGTGAAATACGGTATGTTATATAGTTGAAACTTTCAAAATCATTTTCTCAGAATCTTACCAATGGAAATCATTTTCTCAGATCTAACCAATGGATATCAACCAAATTTCACTGGAATGATCCTCTAGTGACCCTCTATCAGTCTACAAAAAAATATTGTGATCGGATGAAAAATATGTATTTTATGGGCGGAGGTCATTTCTCTATGTGTTATATAGTGGAAACTTTGGAAATAATTTTCTCAGAATCTAAATGATGATTAAGAAATTTTGATTGACCTAAAAAATAGGTGTGGCAGGGTGAAGGTTATATTCACTTTGAAATCTTAAAATCTTCTCCAACGATACCTTTGGGAAGATTGCATTGAAACTTTGCATGAATTTCCCTTGACCTAAATTTTTAAAGAAATTTTCATTAACCCCGAAAAAAGGGCATGGTAGGGCAGGGCTTATTTCACCTAATTTAGATTTAAAATCTTTAAAAACTTCTCCTTCCGAACCATTGGACTGCTTTCAAAGAAACTTGGCATGGATGTTCCTTGGGTGACCCTTTACTGAAACTGTTAAAGAAAAATTGATTGACCCCCAAATATGGCCTAGGCAGGGCGGGGCTTATTTTCTCTTTAGAATGTTGAAAAATCTTCTTCTCCCAAACCATTGGGTGGATTTGCAGGAAACTTGGCATGAATGTTCCTTGGATGACCCTCTTGGAAAGTTGTTCAAGAAATTTTAATTGACCTCCAAGTATTGGCGTGGCAGGCTGGAACTCTTTAAAAATCTTACCCTCCCCTCTCATTTGGCCAATTTCCATGGAACTTTGCATGTAAATTCCTTCGGTGCACCTACACTTAAATTGGTTACAAATTTTTGTTTGGCCCATAAATGTGGGTGTGGCTGGGCGAGGCAAATTTTCATTTTGAAATCTCAAAAAAATTCTCCTCTCAATCAATTGGACTGATGTCATTGAATCTTGGCATGAAGGTTTCATGAATAACCCTTTGCTTAAATTGTTCCTGAAAATGTGTTTAGAATGGTCTACTTATAAATTTCAATCACCTTTATGTTGGGAATAAGATTGTTACATAGTATGAAGAATAATGGTAAATGAGTATTTTGGTATAATGTTGGCCAGACCCAGTAATCATTACAAAATAGTTCTAAAGAGACTTCAAAGTGGTGTTTCAGTCAAAGTAAGCTTTACTTATTGAAAATCTGGGCATATTAAAGCCAGTGGAGCCGTACAGGCCCTCCTGGGTCTCTTGTTTTGAAAAAAAACAACAACTTTGAAACTTTGCTCATTTAAAAAGGAAAATCAGGTGGTGAAGACTAAGATCAAACCTGGCATATGTGCAGGCTGATCTTTGACTATACCTCCTGCAAATTCAGAAACATTCAGAGTACAGAATGACAAAGTTCTTACAAAGTAATCTTTCATTTTCTTTTGCAGGGATATCTATAAATGAAAATGTTGTTGTGGACCAATATTTTGCAACAATTTTAGGTTAGTGATACCGTTAATCTTGCTCCCAGTGAGCAAACTTAAACAGCTACATTTCTTAAGTTACTCCGTTGTAAATTTCCCTTTTAAAAATCAAGATATCACAAAATAGCACCTTTTTGATCTTGAAAGAATTGTTACCTATTTTGTTTGAACAGATTATGAGCAGGGCTCCAGTTTGAAGGAACTGATGATTTTTCATCCAAACTCTCATTTGGCTGGATGCGTTAATTTTAAGTCAGTATTCATTTTAAAGATATAATTTGAGCCTGTGAGTGATATTTCCAACAATTTCACACCTGTGCGAGGTACAAACGTTGGGTAGCATTGACAATGACACAATGCAATAATGATATATGCTGACTGCATTAAGATAGATTAACCCTTGTCATGCTGAACCTAGAATATTCCTGCTTTGGCAGGAGCTATAGGCAATCATCAGCCTGCGCATATGTGCAGTCTGATGCTAGTCTACACCACCTGTTTCTCACTTTCAAACCATAATTGTCAATAGATTTAGTTTTTCAAATAAAATTTGACCTACAGTTCAAACTTTCTTCGCTTTTTGCCCTTTTATTTTGATGAAAATTTTTAGCCAAAATTTATTCAGCATGACATTATATATCAATATAGCGCACAGCGAAGGGTCTGGTCAGACTGTGCAGCTGCACAGGCATGCCAGAAGCTTGTTCTGCGCCCATTTGAAATTGTTGGAAATGTCAAGCACAGGTTCATTTATTTTTAGCTCACCTGAGCACGAAGTGCTCAAGGTGAGCTATTGTGATCGTAGAATGTCCGTCGTCCGTCGTCAGTCGTGCGTCGTGCGACGTGCGTCGTGCGACGTGCGTCATGCGTCGTCCGTCGTCCACAATTTCTTTAAACATCTTCTCCTCCTAAACCAGTGGGCCAATCTTGATGAAACTTGGCAGGGATGTTCCTTGGGTCAAGCTCTACCAAAGTTGTTCAAATAAATGAAATCCACCCTTAACTTTCCCTTTACCCTTAACAAAAAGGGTGAAAATATGAAAATCTTTAAAAATCTTCTTCTCTGAAACCAGATGGCAGACAGCTTTCATATTTGGTATGTAGCATCATCTAGTGGACCTCTACCAAGTTTGTTCATATCAAGACCCTGGGGTTATATTTGGGCTTTGCCCGGGCCCAACCCTTTTTACACAGAATCAAAGAGCAAAAATCTTTAAAAATCTTCTTCTCTGAAACCAGATGGCACACAGCTTTCATATTTGGTATGTAGCATCACCAATTGGGCCTCTACCAAGTTTGTTCATTTCAAGACCCTTAGCTCATATTTGGGCTTTGCACGTGTGCATCCCTTTATCTCTTATGAGCACAAAGGGTAAAAAATGAAAATCTTCAAAAATCTTCTTCTATGAAACCAGAAGGCAGACAGCTTTCATATTTGGTATGTAGCATCATTTAGTAGACCTCTACCAAGTTTGTTCATATCAAGACCCTAGGATCATATTTGGGCTCCACCCGGGCGCAACCCTTTTTACATGGAATCAAAGAGCGAAAATCTTTTAAAATCTTCTTTAAGTGAAACCAGAGGGCACACTGCTTTCATTTTTGGTATGTAGTATCATCTAGTGGGCCCCTACAAAGTTTGTTCATATCAAGACCCTTGGGTCATATTTGGGCTCCACCCGGGCGCATCCCTTTCAGCTCATCTGAGCACGAAGGGTGAAACTAGGAAAACCTTCAAAAATCTTCTTTTTTGAAACCAGTAGGCAGACAGCTTTCATATTTAGTATGTAGCATCATCTAGTAGACCTCTACCAAGTTTGTTTATATCAAGACCCTGGGATCACATTTGGGATCCACCAGGGTGCATCCCTTTTGACATAGAATCAAATAGCAAAAAGGCATATCTGTCTTGCTCTTCGCTGAAAACGTTCCGTGGTATTGATCTAAGGCAATTATCTTCTTTTTGACATCTGCCTATCTAATTAATGTGATGTTCCAGGGGTCAAAGAGACTCAGGTGAGCGATTTAGGACCATCTTGGTCCTCTTGTTTAAGAAAAATCAGGTGGTATAGGCTAATATCTGACTGAACTTATCTTTATTTGATACCTTCTGCCAGTGCTTAAGTATAAACTTTCCGGAATCAACATGAGAAGGGTTTAAAACAGTATCAATTTTTTTTAAATATTTGCCGTTAAAGGGCCACACAAGAATCACAAACATATTTTCCTTTCAGAAGACCAAGAACAGATTGAAGGGGATTCCATAACAATATTGAATCCAAGTGTTTCTAATTCGATTACCACAGAAGATGTTGTAGGACCAGAGTCTGATATGTCTGCAAACATTGGATCTGGCATGTATTTACCACAAGGTGTGGGGGAACCTTTGGCTTCATCATACACTTTAAGCCGCTTGGAAAAACCACAATCTGACATGATCACCAACATGGGATCTGGCATGTTTATACCACCAGCTGCCGGGGAAACTTTGGATTTATCTTACACTTCAAACCACCAAGAAATACCAACAGAAACAGCAGGCTTTGGACCTCGGCCACTCCTACAGAGTGGAATGCAAGAGCCTCAACCAAGTACATCATCTGGCCTACAGCTTCCCATGCCAAACCATCAATCGATTTGTTCACAGAATCAAGATAAAAACAGCAACTCATCAAGCAATGGATCTCATAATTCCTCTGGCAGCAGCATGCCTTTAGGTAAGATTATTAGTTTGTAGTCAGGGGTTCTTTTTATACATAGAGAAAGGGGTTTGGCGCCCTTATTTTGAAAAAACTGTATTGAATGAGCTGTTACTGAGGGAAAAATCTATTCTGATCTGTATTTTGCTTGACCACATAAAATGCTTGAAAATATTTCAGTAAACACAAAGAAAATAGGTTTTAGAAGTAGTTTAGCTGAATATCCAATTTCTTTGATTGTTAACTTAAATACTTCCATGGGAGAACCATGTAAAGGTTGGAACTTTGATTTATGAGGGGAAAATATTAATATTAGGGAATATTCCAAGAGGGGAAGGAGCTAATATTCATCCCCCATTCTTAATTAAAAAGGAACCTTGGTACCCCAAAAAGCAAATGAAGGTAAGTCCAATGTATTTCATATTGTTGAAAGATTTGAATATAGGAGGGTTGATTCAAAAGTTAGTAAAATGGGGTTTTAAATCTACAGAAAAATTAAAATTAAAAATATAAAGTCCTTTAATGCAACATCTGTGTAAAAAATATTGGCATTTTTAAATGCTTACATTCAATAGTGGGTGTAAAGGGCAAAAATCAAAACAGTGACCCTGTACGTAGGTGGGGGAGCAAGTAGGTCAAATGTGACATCATTATTCTCCCCTACATAGTCTTCACTTACTCTCCTGTCTCTCTGTGCCTGATACACCACCTTGCAGAAATTATCCACTTACCATTTGGAATCAAATATGTTTACAATTTCTATATGAACAGTATTTCTAGTGAAGTTGAGATCCAGATGCAGGACCTTTATTTTGGGAAAATAATGAGAATCACGGCAGGACCTTTATTTTGGGAAATTAATGAGAATCACTCCTTGATCAATCCTGGATCACTCCTCATAACTACTGTCTAGGCTAGAAAACATTGAAGGAACAGGATCAAATTCTTGTGCAAAGTGATTACAAATCAGCTGTTAACTTGGAAAAAGTAGGCATGTCCTATCAATTTTTCAATCATTTTATCAATTTTTGAACGGTTTTCTCAGATGAGCAATTTAGGCACACAATGACAGGATAAAACCTAGCAGGGACTCAGTCCCCCATGGCCCCTAGATTTTGGTCTTGGCCCCAAGACTTTTTTGGAAAATGCCCATACCTCTAAAGTATTGTTAGTCATTTTCCCTGCTTGATACTCCTGTTTATAGTTTAGTAGGGCATTTTCCAATTTGAAATGGTTGTAGGTTGTTTTTATCTCTTATTAGTCCCCTACCGGTGTTCACACCGGAGGGGACTATAGGTTTGCCCTCAGTCTGTCCGTCCGTCTGTCTGTCCGTCCGTCCGTCTGTCCGCTCAAATCTGGATCCCGCGATAACTTAATAACTAAGCAAGCGTTTTTGATGAAAGTTGGTATATGACTAGATGGCAATGTGTAGATTATGCACATCATTTTATTTTTGTTTTTCGACTAAAATTGAGGTTGCTATGGTTACAGAAATAGTGAAAATATGGCCAAAAATGGGATCCTGTGATAAGATAATAACGAAGCAAGCTAGTTTGATGAGACTTGGTATATGACTATATGGCAATGTGTAGATTATGCACATCATTTTATTTTTGTTTTTAGACTAAAATTGTTGTTGCTATGGTTACGGAAATAGTGAAAATATGGCAAAAAATATTGGATCCTGCAATAAGTTAATAAGTAAGCAAGCTAATTTGATGAGACTTGGTATATGACTAGATGGCAATGTGTAGATTATGCACATCATTTTATCTTTGTTCTTTGACAAAAAGTGCGGTTGCTATGGTAATGGAAATAGTGAAAATATGGCAAAAAATGGATCCTGCAATAACTTAATAACTAAGCAAGCTAACTTGTTGATACTATTTCTTGCATCTGTCTATTGCTTCCATGAATTGTATAGTGGGCACAGCAGAGACAACAACTCATGTAAGTCTTGTTTAACCCTTTAACAAGACCTGGTATTGACGTCCCTGATAGAATTGGCGTGGGAAAACATTGAGACAAACAAAGCCGGTAGGGGACTTATGCCCATGTCCAACATGGCTCTTGTTTATCAGGGGCCAGTGCAAGCACATATCAGGGACCAAGACAATCTCATCTTTCCAGTAGTCTTGCTAATAATCCTCAAACAGTCATCTTGTGCTACAAATCTTTAAAAGACATAGGAAATGAAAAATACAGAGAACTATTGGCTGGACAGATGCTGTGTATGACAGGTATTGTTTCTCTATGAAGGTCATCAGTTAGGATTATGGCTTTAGGATCAGGGCCCAAGGTCATAAAACTTTTCTCAGGCTCAGGCTCAATTTTCACAAAATTTTAAATTAAAATAAATGAATGAAAATAAAAGATGATAAATTTGTATTAATAAGTTGTTATTTATTACAACTTATTAATATCATATTTCATGTTAATACATTAAAATGAGTAATAAAACAGAATTACAGCTGTAATCTCAAATTGAAATTTGAGGAAATTTTGAATTGAGCCTGAGAAAAGTTTTATAACATCATGCCCAGAAGTTCCCAGCATTGAATCCTGCAAAAAAATTACTGTAAGAGTTGTGAGTCTAAATACTGAAGTAGCTACAGCTCCAGGGAAGTTTCAAAACTATTTCCTCAGAACCCACTTGATGGATATCAACCAAATTTCACTTAACCCTTATGGTCTACAAATAATGATTTAGTATGAAATAATATATGACTTTAATTGACAGAGGTCATTTCTTTATATGTTATGTTATGTAGTGGAAACTTGGAAAATCATTTTCTCCCAAACTTAATGATTGATTTCAATCAAATTTCATTTTGAATGATCCATCAGTGACTCTTTTTCAAACTTCATTTGAGATACTTTTTATTGATGAAATCAAATCTAAATATGAATAATAAAACGAAAACTTTTAAAATCATTAGATAGTTTAAAGTTGATATTCAATTCTATTTCTGAGGAATGTCACGAAGATGGACTGCAAATAATGTTGAAAAGTATTTTGTATATAAGTTGCTTCTCTTATTTCATTCATTATAATATGACCTATGTTGCGGGAGTGAAATAAACCCATTGAATATTTTTGATATTACACAGGTGTTATAACACTAGTGGAATAACTATGCAAATGAGCTCAGAGCGAAAAGTTACGCTATTTTGTAACCGAGAAAATTACATCATAATGTAGATAGTGTGATGTCTCGTTTTTATCTGTTTATAGATGACTTGTTTAATAAATTCGGTATTACATGACCACTCATTCAATATCCTTTATTTATCAGAAGATTCAGGCCTGTGGTGCAAATTAGGCCACCAAGTGCCTCTGGTTTGACTTTTTGCCCAAGCATCTTAAAGATCAGATGCATTTTGTTTTACTGTTATCAGTCTCTCTGTCTGCAAAACTTGACTAAAAAACTTAAACCTTGTCATGCTGAACCCGCAATATTCCTGCTCTTGCAGGCAGTATAGAAAACAATCTGTCTGCACATATGAGCGGTCTGATCTTAGTCTATACCGCCTGAGTTTCTTTTATAAACCATTTATAAACCAGAAAAATTAAAAAATTATAGTTTCAAAATTAAATTCTGACTCTCAATAATGCATCCAGTGTTTTCATCACTTTGATTTGCATGAAATTTTTCCAAAGTTTCTATTCATTATGACATGAATTACAAGAGTAATTACGGTACTTAAAGCCAGTTCAATGTAGCTCTCATATATTGCATGTGTTAGATCTCATCAATTCACAATTTTAGACACCAAGGTCAAGGTCATATAACAAGGTCAAAATCATCTTTAAAGGACAAATTATTATAAAAATATATATATAGTATATCTTTGTGGCATTTGTGTTTCATAAACACATCTTGATATAATTATTGTTTACACAAAAAGAAATTTAAAATTGAAAGAAAAAAAAAATGTCTGTAACATCTTTGATTATTGACCAGTCTAAGTTAACATCATGTGGTAGTGTGGTTAAAAAAAATCTTGCTCTTACACTAAACAAATGAATATCCTGGATTCCTTTCAGTGTACCCAAATATGCAGTGTATGTATTGTGGTTTTAAAAGTAAGCTTGAGGATGAATCTCATCATACAGATAACTGCCAATATAGGGATCGAAATCAGGTAAGAAGTTCAAGAAGAAAAATGTTACGAATGACTATGGATTATAATCGATAATCAACTGGTTTGGGCTTCCCATGGTGATCATTAACTAAGAGATTTCATAATCGATTTATCAGTTCCTAACACATAAATGAAAGCCATTATTTTCGAAACCAACATCAGTTTGATGGCTCAGCATAAAATAGTTGTAACTGCCTGTATGTATAGGCAGTTACAACTGTTTCATGCTGAGCTACAAAGTTGGTAGAAAAATCTGCAAAAAGAATCTCTAGATCATGAGTTTTAACTAAACTTTCATATTCTTCAAAGGGTGATACTGGAAATGGTGTATTGATTTCAAAGAAAGCGATTTTCCAATCGATCATTAGTTGATTTACTCTTCCAACTAGAAAACTGATTATCATTGTGATTTGAAACCAGTTGCCCAACACTACTATGAAGTGAGAACAGGGCTTTGAAAAACTTGAAAATAACTGGGCCTGACTGATTCTCCTTCAGTCATGGTTCATTAGGAATGAAACTTTATACACATATTGATCCCATGATGAAGTTTAGCAACAATCTTGACCTTTGATTTACTTATTGATAAGCTCTATCCCTACTAATTACTTATCAGGGTAATTAAATGTTAACCCTACCTTTAGTTGCTGGGTAGAAACAGCCAATGTAGCGAAATAAAGGCCCTCTATCAGCCTTTTCCTTTAACCCTTGTCATACTGAACCTGTAATATCACAACTTTGGCAGGAGGTATAGACAAAGCTTGCACATGTGTGCAGTCTGATCTTAGTCATTACCACCTAAATATAGAAATTTGAAAATTATGTATTTGAAATAGATATTGATTCACCATAAGTGTCTTCAATGCTTTCAGCACTTTGAATTCAATTCAATTTTTAGCTCGGCTGTTTTCGAAGAAAACCCGAGGTATTGCCATAGCCTCCGTGTCGTCGTCGTTGTTGTCGTAGTCGTCGTTGTTGTCGTCGTCGTTGTCGTCGTGGTGCGAAAACTTTGACATTTTGTTTTATCTCTGGTTCTACTGAAGGCATTCACTTGAAACTTGGCACACATGTTCACCATCAAAAGAGCAACCTATACTATCAAGGGGGATAACTCTAGATGCATTTTGTGCAAATTATGCCCCTTTTTCGACTTAGAATTTTTCCCACCATCCAGCACTCGACAGCCGAGCGTAGGCACCCGTAGGCGGTGCTCTTGTTCATTTTTTTATTCATCATGACTTGGGTTTATTTATTTAACAAAGCTGTATGCTTAATATTTCAGAATTCCCCAGGCAGTTCAAGCTTGGCACAGATTGCAGAAACTGGTAAATATTCTGTTGTTTTATGTTTTTGTGTTTGTCTTGATAAGTCAAAAATCACCAACATAATGATTTGTTACTGTGTATAATTGATTGTTTTATATATCTGATGATAGGGTTGTATCTGAATCAAGCCTCCCATAGAAATAATTTAAATAAAGAATGAAAATAGTGACAAAGATAGATAGTGCTCAGAAATTGTTTGCCAGTTTTATGCACAAATACTTAAATGAATATGAATCTTACCTGGGCACTGCATTATTTTATATCAAACCCACTTGTGACATTGGCAGTGTCCATCATGGCTTAATTTGATCTGGAAGGCCACATATCCATTTCAAATTTATGTCCAGACTGTAAATCATACATATGACGCTATTTTGTAAGGAGAAATATATTTTACCGTAAACAAATTTCCAGTGATTTCATTTCAATGAAATTTATTGGCTCACCTTAATGTGAAGCGCTCAAAATGAGCTTTGGTAGTCCAATGACCTTTTTGTGTTGTCCACAATTGCATTAAAGATCTTATTCTCCCAAAGCATTGGTCCAATCTTGATTAAAATTGATAGAAATAATTCTTGTATATTTCTACCAATGTTATTCAAATAATTGAAATTCACCTTTCATGTGTGGAAGGTAGCATTATCAAGTAGACATCCACCAAGTTTATTCATATGTTATAACCTGTGGTCAAATGTGTCGGCTCAGTCCGTGTGCATTCAATTTTAGAAAGAAACAAAGTGAGAAATCGTTCATCAGTCATTTTCTCTGAAACCAGTCTTGTTTATATATATTAAGTTACAATCTAATTGTAGATATCTGACATAGTTATTTATATGATGTTCCACAGCTAAAGGTGCCCATGTGATTGATATAGGACCTTCATGGTCCTACCTTTTTCTTTTCTGGTAATTTTCAGCACAACAAAGTTATTGCAATGATTCATTTCTACCATTGCCAGTAAGCACAGGAGGACAGTCTAATGTTGCCCAGTCTAACTCAGGTTATTCAGATTACATCAACAAAATTTCAAAGGTAGAACCAATTGAAGAAGATTGGGTAATGCTTGATGAAGCAAGTGGTGATAACCCAGAAGATTACAAGCATGAGTTAAATGGAACTACAACTAGAGAAAGCGGAGAAATTGGTGAGGAATGCAATAATACTGTAAACCTAGACATACATGTGATATTTCCATGGGCTCTCATAGGGAGATTAAGACCTTTTCGTAGGGAGATTGGGTCTCAAATAGGGAGATTTTGCGTAATGCGCGTTCTGGCTAAAAATGGGGTTTTCGCAATGCACATCTACACCATAAACTGACTATAATTCTATCCATAAAAGTTTCTTTTCTTTATTTTTTTACTAAAAGAATGTTATCATTTAATTTATTTTGATAGAGGATAGTAATGCTACAGAATTTGGTCTTATAATTTCAGAGAAATAGGTGTTACAAATTCATTTTTTAGTTCTATGCAAATTTTAGGATCCCACAATATAGGAGTTTTTCATTTTTTTATTTTTTTTTATTGTAGATAATCAGTAGAAAAAATATCTTTCCAAATTTAAAAGATGTAGGCCTTGCAACTTAGGAGGAGACTGTTAAAGTTTTTCTTTATTTCTTTGAGTAATCTAAAAACCCCAAAAAACAATGCATATTTTTAATGGAGAGAACTTTCAGGGGGTTTGGTAGTGAAGAATTAGGTAATACTGCATGTATGCAATACTGCTTTATGCAAAGTATGAAATTCTAGGCCTTGTAATTGGATACGTTTTATTTCACTCTGTTGCCATGGCAACCAGAGCTCTTCTTGATTAACAATATTCTGTGAAATATGAAAAGGCCTTGTCATAAGGATCATTTTTGTGTAGATTGTGTATGCAATCCGATGACTAGTTTAGGTGATTTTTATGATTGTTGACGGAAGGATGCATGTATGGACGGACAAAGAGACAGACCAATTAATCGTAACTGGCACTTACTGCTACTGAACTACGCTAAAATAAATGGTTTTGATAGGAAATTGACGATAAACGTTGAAATTAAGGACAAAATATTCCGAGTTCGCGGACATTTCAGACGAACACAGAAGAAAACGGAAAGAGCTACCTCTGCAAATTAATCCATGTTGATTAGCTTAATGAGAAGCTCTGTGTCAGCAGTAAAGAGCCAGTCCACAATTTTCTCTTTTCTTATCTGTAACATTTGTGTTGAGAAATAACTTGATTGAATCTTTCGATTTCGAGAAAGACGGTTGCTGATTCATAAATTGTGTGTGAAGTCTGAAAACGACCCCAGCGAGGATCCGGTGAAATCGCCATGGCATTTAAAAAGCCAATGTCCGATGTTTCTTTAATTTCAATATCAATAATTTAATAAGAATGACAATTTGAGAACACATGAGACAGTTTTAACTTTTTGTAACTTTGATAATTTGACCGTAAAACAAGCGTAGATCTACTAAATAAATATCTTCGTCGAAATAAAAGTATGACCGCTTCTTGTTTTACTTAATTATGTGTTACGACACGAGGGTTTTTCTGCGATGCCGCATAATTTTACCAAGGTCTTGTGACGCGTCGCTCTGCATATTATGTTTGACCTTTTCCTTCATGACGCTAATCGCGTAGAGTGGAAATTTTTTGCGGCTTTTTGGAAAAGGATATTTACTTACAGTGGAAATTTACTAGCTGTGTTTACAACCATTTTAATTATCCAAAATAGGTGAAAAATTCACAGCTTAACTTGTATCGGGGACTCTTAATATACAAGGGTTCGTAGTTGTATCCACTACATTTTTTTTAAGTAACACCGTTTCACCTGGTTTTGATCCAGTTTCTTAGAAAGGTCAATATTGCCGATCATCATAATTCGTTTCGTATACAATGTGACGGGTGATAGGTACAGTAGCACCCGTTTGTCGGCAATAGTTGATCTACCCGACGACGATAAAAGACGACACTTCTAGACAGATAAACAGCACTTTACCCATTATTGGATTTCTCACTCGTCATTCGAGCATTCAGACCGGCGATTTTGCATTTTTGGCTCCCTGATTTCTTTTCAGGCTCAAATTTCTTCAGGTCGGGAGAAATAGTCTCCCGATCGGGAGAGCGGGAGGAAGGGTAAAATATCGGGAGAATACGCCGAGATCGGGAGATATCACATGGCTGCCTAGGAATGATTTGGCCTAATAAAAGTTCGCATGATTCAAAGGAGGGATGAAAGCACTAACTTTAAACACCACTAATAGCCCACTCATCGTGAAAACGCAAACTTAAATCTCATTTGCAACTTTCCTTCTGAGAAAATAACAAGTAGACAAATTATAAATTGAGATTGAAATTTTACAACCTCTGGCAGACGTCTACATTCAACATAATATAAATCAAGCACTGGTGAAAGGATGTCACCCATATCCCGAGTGATACAAGTCACTTTTAATACTGTCTTTTTATAATTAAAGCTTTTTTTTTAGGAAGTGGCTAGCCGTACGGGTCCGTACAGCTAGTCTGGTAGGCTAAACATATGGACCCGCGATAGGTTAATTGCCCAACGAAGAGATTTCTTTAACAAGCAAGAAATATTCTTACACTTTTTTCATCAGGTTTAGATTTAAACTGAACCCTTTCCTGATTTACAAAATTTTGGACCTGTCCAAATTCAAAGGTTTTGCAGAAGAAAATTTAAAGTGGATTTAATTTGGAAAAAAAACCACATTCAATAGGGTAGAAAAATAGTGTGGAAAAAGAAGAAATTGCTTGTCAGAAGCAATTTCTTCTTTTTAGCTCCACTGGCCGAAAGGCCAGCGGGCTATTGTCATGGCGAGGTGTCCGTCGTCCGTGCGTGCGTGCGTGTGTGCGTCCGTCCGTCCGTCCGTAAACTTTTACTTTAAAAATCTTCTCCTCATAAAGTACTGGATGGATTCCAATAAAATTTCACAGGAATGTTCCTTAGGTGACCCTCTATCAGATTCCTTCAAAGATTTTTAATCAGTTGAAAATCATGGCTGTAGTGGGCGTGGCTAATTTCCATATATGGTAATAGGTAATATTTTATGGGCGGAGGTCATTTCTCTATATGTTATATAGTGAAAACTTTGAAAATCATTTTCTCAGAATCTAATCGATAGATATCAACCAAATTTTACATGAATGATACTTGAGTGCCCTTTATCAGTATAGCAAAAATTATTGTGATCGGATGGAAAATGTGTATTTTAGGGGCGGAGGTCATTTCTCTATATGTTATATAGTGAAAACTTTGAAAATCATCTTCTCAGAACCTAATTGATAGATATCAACCAAATTTTACATGAATGATACTTGAATGACCCTTTATCAGTATAGCAAAAAGTATTGTGATCGGATAAAAAATATTCTTCTCATTTCCCTATATGTTATATAGTGTAAACTTTGAAAATCATTTTCTCAGAACCTAATTGATAGATATCAACCAAATTTTACTAGAATGATTCTTTAGTGATCATTTATCAGTCTATTAAAAATATTGTGATCAGATCAAAAATATGTCTTTTATGGGCAGAGGTCATTTCTTCATATATAGGGTAAAACAAACTATCCTGAAAGGTTAAACAGATGGATTAGATATCATGGAAATTTTATTTCTGTCAAGTTGTATCAGTCTGCAAAAAAATATTTGATTAGATGAACAGCATATTTTTTTTTATTGGTAGAGGGTATTATAACATATAAAGTGAATATTTGATCACCCTTTTGGTATCTTCTCAATGATGAATTTTTCTAGACTTGTTAAATTTAATAGGTGTAATGATTATAGATTAGAAGGAACAAAACCTTTGTTAAAATTCAAATGTATAGAAACATTAGTTGAAATAAGTAGCCTGAGAATACCCACTCAGAATAGGTGAGTTTAGTTGAAAGAAGGGTGAATCTGCACAGAGTGTAAAATGATGTTCTGACCTCCTGACATTCAGAGGGGGGGTAGAAAGAGTTGAGTTTACTGCACTCTAAGGCATTGGGCAGAATAAAATAAATATATTGGATTGAATATTTTACTTCTTACTATCATTAGTTAGAATTTTGTTTTGATGACAAACAATTGTGAAGTAACATCTTTTAGTAGTGTTTAATTAAAAGTGGAAAGATCTACTATCAAAATTTTGCAGACCAACACCAGTATATTGTGCAGTAACATTCTGTTAGTTTTGAAATTCTTATATTTGGATTTCAACAAAATATCACTAGAATGATCCTTGGGTGACCCATTATCAGACTGCACAAAATTATTGTGATTAAATGAAAAATATTTGTGTAACAGGTAGAGGTCAATTTTAATATTCACTGATCATGAGTTTTTTATGTAGAAATATTTCAGCATATGACCCTTATTTACATGAAATAAACATTCACTCATTCATTCACTTCAATTCTCATTTAAACAGCTTTATCATCCTCTAATAGTCATTATTTGGATATTCGGGCCTGTGGAGCGAATCAGGCGCTCAAGGGCCTCTAGTTTCACAATGTTTTCAGAATCATAAAATCACAGGCACATAAAAAGCAGGGATTAAACAGCAAAGGGTTAAGCACTAAAATATTCAATCGACTATCATGTATAAAGACAAAATGGAAAAATATTGAAGAAGCCAAACAGAAACATCACATTTATTATTCATTCCCATGCTGTATTCGGATTAGTTGAAATCTTCCTTGCTGTATTCTGACTGGTTGAAAAACTACGGTACGGCTAACATGTCCAGTGAGGACTGGCTAGCTGTACGGGTCCGTATGTTTAGCCTACCAGACAAGCCGTGCAGACCCGTACGGCTAGTCACTTCCTTTTTTAAAAGTTGGGTGATCAATTTTGCATAATATGATTTCTTGGCCGAATATTTTAATTCCATGTCAAGTCTATCCATCAAACTACACTAATAAATAGCTATTTTATTTTTCAAGAGTTATTTTGCGACAATGTAACTATACAAAAAGGTGTTACTTTTGCAAACTAATGTCACAAACTGTTGATATTTATAAGTATTATATGTGAACTTAAACAAAAGCTTTATTGAAATCGATCGATTACATAAACCTGTTGATTGGCTAGATCAAAACTACAGCTTTCATTAGCTGGTTAAATTGGCTGTTTTGATGACAAAACCTTTTCACCCATGATAAACACATACCTAGTAGGCCTAAACATGCAAATTTTCCGTAGCATGTTATCGTTTGCGGTATTCGCAGGTAGTAACAATCAGTGAACTTAAATCGCCGCTAAAAGCCCGATATAACAAAAACTTGAACATTTCTAGACGCTTACTTTTCTAGGTTTACAGTATATGAAATACTTCCCTCACCTTTAATCAGGGAATAGCTCTAAATTAATAGAACAACAATTAAGTTTAGTGCTTAGAAGAAATATTCCCAAATTTAAACCAAGGACCCCTTGGATCCCAAATATGAAGTCCTTTGGACCCCATTTTCTTGCATATATTCACTTAACTGAAATTCTACCCACAGGTGCCTGTGGAGGACCAGAGGATACAAATACTGGCAATATTTCACCCATAGGCCAACAACAATCTAACATTTGTGATAATCGTCAGCTTGGTAGCTCTGGTAGGTGATTTTTACTCATTACCAGTAGACAAAATTTTAGACTGGTCCAAATGCAGATAATTTGTAGACAACAAATTTTACCAGATGAAATTTTATAATTCTTTTTATGCTCCTTTATTTAAAGATCTGGTAAATATAAGTTTACTGTTGTCCATCTGTCTGTCTGACTGTCCATCATCTACCTGCTTGTCTGTCTACCATTCTTTTTGCAAAACTTAACCACAAAAGTTAAAATAGCCAAGCGTATGTAAACAATAATGCTCATATTTGGTATGGTGATCAAATGATACACAGCAGCTGATGCTTAAGTCAAGGTCATAAGATAAGGTTAATGTAATATATCAAGGTCTAATGTTTGCAAAAATAAACCAAATAACTGAGCATTTCCAATCCCTTCAAGCCTATTCAAGATACAATATTCATATCTGGCATGTGCATAGATGTCATTCAAGCGCAGCTTTTGATATCAATGTCTAGGTCAAGTAACAAAGTTAGAGGTCATCTGTCAAGGTCAAGCTACTGAAAGATTGCCATTTTGGGGGCATTTGTGTTTCTGAAATACATCTTGTTCTTTTTTAATTAACGGATTAATTCATATTATTTTCGATTTTTTACAAATTAGTTTTGTAAATAGGAAAAAAATACAATACATGGAACAATATCAATTAACATATTACTATTTTGGTCTTTATTATCTCAAGAAAAGAGATTGGACCCAGACATGTGTAAAGTCTGCCACATGAGGAAAGCAAACAGGGTACTGCTGATGTGCAACCATTTCATCTGTTCAGAGTGTGTGAAAACGGCTCAAACTTGTGGGGTGTGTAATGAGCCAATCAACGGATGTGGGCTGGCTGATCTGTCATTCAGAGGACAGAGAGGTAATAGATTAGTAATTTTTAAATGCTTTTCTTTGAATATCTCTGTAGGCTATCTCTAGATAAAATTGTCACTAAACTAGTGAAATTATCAAAATGAAGAACATGCTTTTAGCCCTACTATCCATCTGTCTGTCCATTAGCAATTTTCGTTTAAGCAATAAAGTCAAAAAATCTTTATAACTTTTTGAATTCTCTATAGGATGATTTAAGTTTTACAAGGAAGGTTCCTTTAAAAATTTGGCTGATCTTTTGAAAAAACATAGGAAAAGGGGCCCTATGGATTTTTGGTCAGGGGCCTTAAGGATTTTTGGTCAGAATATCCTTTAAAAATTGGGCTGAGCTTTCAAAAAGCAAAGGAAAAGGGGCCTTATGGATTTTTGGTCAGGGGCCTTAAGGATTTTTGGTCAGAATATTCTTTTTTATGGGGTAGATTCCACATATACGGTTTACTTGAAACTTCAACAGGATGATTGAAATATCTGGGTTATGCTATTAAATCAACATATAAAACATTTTTTTTTCACACCTAAACAATTTAGACCAGTTTCATCACTTATTTTGCATTATGTAAGTGTGAAATATCTAGATCTATTTTGTGCGACCAGAGCAAATCTTTAATTGTGGAACTTTCAGTGTATGATGTGAAATAAAGATGTCATTTAACATGATTGAGTACACTACTGAATTCATTGGATTTGTACCCTACATATTCGTATCCCCTCGTCAAATGTAGACTGATTCTTCAGGGTACTCATCCAATAGAATTTAGTATTCTTTTCTAATGCTTAATAACCTCTTAATCATGAAACTTTCACTGGATAATTGTTGGGTAGTAAGGAAGTTTGTATGTGAAATTTAATGAAAATACAGGAAAAGGAGCCGTTAAGTTTCTTCCTTAAAAGCAATTGAAGGGAAGGAAGTCTGCTAAGATAATTTCAAAATTGTACATTTTTCTTTAAGCAATAAAGTTCATGAAATATCAATTAAACTGGGGAAAAACTTGATAGTCATTAGAGCATCTTAGGCCCTAACGGTGTAGACAATGTTCCTTCATTGTTGAAATTCCTAAAGTAATCTTTGTAATGTGCACTGGTGATAACACAATAATTACTTAAGAATGCAACAAAGCTGTAATATTTTCCCTGTCTACCCAGTAAATTGCGTTTTTTTTGTGCTTTGAAATTCAAAATAACTCTTACAGGAACTACTTACTTCAACAGTAACACATAAGTACTTTGTTCTTTGTCTGTGCATTTGTATAGACTGGTCAGTCTTTGCTATGTACTCTAATGATTAATGAGTATTTAACCCTTCTGTAAGCTGTCAGCAAATATTCTTATTGTCCGGAGATGTCTAGCCTGCTCATCATCTCTACTACTCACACTTGAAATTGTTGGAAATATCACTCATAGTCTCATTTTGAATGTTGCAATTTTTATTCCAGGTGTCCTTGCAGACCCAAGGAAAGCTGGTTATTGTTTATGTCTAAGTTGCAAAGAGAGGCTGTGCGACATTGTATTAATACCATGTGGCCATTTTGTATGTGATGCTTGCAGGCCAAGTGTACCGTCAGATGGGTGTAAAATTTGTGGTCAGGTTGTTAAAGTTTGCGCAAGAAAGGATATAAATGTTAATTGTTAAAATTATGAATATTTGAGAATATTTCTGATAGTTTTAAATTCTATTTTGTTAATTAACTACATGTACATGTATTTGATATATTGTAAGGTGTTACTACTGTGGATTTGGTCTGATTAATAATTAAACATTTTTATACCCCCACCTACTAAGTAGAAGGATTATATTAATTTCATCTTATCTGTCTGTCTGTCCATCCATCCATCTGTCCGTAGACCTTTTTTTCAGACTATTTTTCAAGAACAAAGTTACCAAGAATCATAATACTTTTTAAGATCCTTGCCCTAGACCAAAGGAGGTGACATATTGATTTGTGGTTATGAAGGTCAGAGGTCAAGGTCACAATTGAGCTTTGTCTGAAAACTATCTATGGAACTTGATCAAAGCAAATATTGAGGGGGGGGGGGGAGGGGGAGAGGGTATTAGGCTGCTGTGTGACAGATCTAGTTTTGTACAGTTGACCTAGGCTTAGTGCAGCTTGACTTAGCCTCAATATCATTGACCTTCAACAAATCGATGGCTCAGCATTTAAATAGAGGATATTAAATGTGTAATAAAGGAATACTGAAGTTATTAAACAAGTCATCTGTAAACAGATAAAAATGAGGCTACGCCAAGTTTTTATCTGTTTGTAGGTGACGAATTCATAAATTCTGTATTTCTGCACAAATTTTATCTACTATTTATAATATGACCCGAATTTTTGCAAAAAATCGTCAAAAATCTTGAAATTCAAAGTTTCTATTTTCCACGAAACTTATAACACCGTTATAAACTGACGTCACAATATATACATCATGTCGTTTTTCGGGGTTACAAAATAGCGTTGCTATTCGCTCTGAGCTCATTTGAATAGTTATTCCACTAGTGTAATAACACCTGTGTAATATCAAAAATATTCAACGGGTTTATTTCACTCCCGCGACGTGAGTCATATTATAAACAGTTGTAACTGCTTATAAAGGCAGCTACAAATGTTTTGTGCTGAGTCATCAACACACAGAAACCTGTAGATCTTTTGTGTAAAAACGTAAGTAAGGCGAAATGACATACAATCAATGAATTTAAGTAATGACCAAGTGATTGAAGATAATGAAATTTTGTTTGTAGAATAACAATCAAATGCAATATTATGTTACTGTAATACATATAGGTATATCATTGTTCTTTTTGCCTCACTCTTTAGTCATTGCAATAGGTTTCATTTGATAAAAAAGCCTTATTAATGTGAACTTTTCGAATGATTCTGACAAATTCCAAAAACAATTGAGATGTTGGTTAATAAACATGTCATGAATCAATTGATTTTGGTTTAGCCAAGTTATAGGTCCTCTGTCATTTGTATAGATCTTTGGGCCTCAGCCTAATCCTAGGCTAATACAGCAGACAATGGACCTCTAAATTTGCCAATAACAGACCAATTGATTAATGATATGACAGAAATGTTATTTAACAGGGTAACATTTCGCAAACTTTTTGTCAACATGTTGCATTTTGAACAAAGGCCTGACCTATAACATTTTATCCACTACTTATTTTACAATGAATAAAGTTTTAACTAATTTTCAGAAGCTTGATAAGCAGATATGAGATGCCATGTACTCTATGTAACTTTGTTGATGCTAAAAAAATGTGTTTTCTTATATTGCTCTCTTTGTATTTATATATTTCTACGCTTTTTACTGTAATTGTTTATTCTTTTCTAACAGACTTTACAAATCTTTATTTCTTGTTGGAATGTGAAAACATTCTTGCTTTGTTTTAACATATTGAGAACATGACATCATTATTTCATTGTTTAAAATATTTTTATTTGTGCAGAAAATTAGAAAAAACCCTTCCTAAATAACTTATTTTACAAAAAAAACATTTGTATTGATATTCACAAAATATAATATGGAAGGAAACAATGTGATTTTTGGCTCCATTGGAGCTATTGTCATGGCCCTTTGTCTCTTGGGGGTCACTCAGTGCATGAACTTTTTCTTTGATCAACTTCTTCTCTAAAACTAATTCACTTCACTTAAAAGTTAAGTATATGAATATATGCTCACTATCCCAAAATGCAACATATATACAATTGAGGTGAATTACTTTAAATGCAGTTCTGTAAGAATTGTGCCCCTGTTTGACCTTAATTTTTTTGTATACTTTATCAGGCTTTACTCTTTATCCAGAGCCCACCAGCACATGGTGTTCTTGTTGCCTGTTACCGGTGAATGTAATGAATGTTACATATTAAGTTTTGTTCATAAGATATTTTAGCTAATTTTATGTATTTATCATGATGTTTTGTCTGTATAATGAGCCTCATTGACTCAATGTTAAATATGTGATCTGTCATGCAAAAAGTGACCATCTGAGAAGTGCGTAAAGAATTGACCCTGGTTAGATTGCGCGATCTGCGCAGACTGACCGGGTCAAATCTTTCCGAAATCAACACATTTTGATTATGCTACCCTCATATGTGATCGCTTGTGCAATACGTCTTCTGGTTGACCTTTGCTGGATCCAATTCTATTTCAAAACATTTCTTTTACAGAGTTTCCAGATTGTCCCTTTTCGGTAGACATGTGTTTGGAATAAAAAAACTGAAATGACTGATTATTCCATCCATTGTCAATCCTACGGATGTGAGTTTCCATCCCTGGCTTGGTAGTGGACCCTTAATAGTTTGGCAATGACTCAAAACTAATGAATTGTAACAGTGTTACCAGAGGTTTCCTAATGATTTTCATAGGGAAACCTTGGTCAACATTGTGAAAGATCATATGTTCCGAAATGTTGCGGAACTATTACGGGTGCACTACCTTAGGTCCGCATTTCTGTGGTTTAATGCAGAACTGTTCTAAGTGCCTAGAAATATATAACAAATTTAATATTTGTCTTAAGCTGAGCCCTCAATTGAACAAAATTCATTATACCATACCTCATCTTTCTTCTAATAGGTAGTGATTAGTAGTAGTCCTATGAAGGAGCCATTGTCATAGGGCAGTAGTAGCATGGTGGACTATCAATCAAGAGGTCCCGGGTTCAATCCCTGAGGGCAGCACTCATCCTTTCCAACTATTTGTCTCTCAACAAAGGGATGATAATCATAGAACTATAAATGAAAGATTATTTAAAGCTGGGGAAACCATTCAAATAAAATCCTATGAAGGATAAGTTAATGGTGGCTGGTACAAAATTTTGTGTTTCTTGTATGAGAAGTGATAGGAAGACAATTTGTTTGGTTCTCAAAATAGCATTATACAACTATGATACTGTTGAAAGTGGTGTAAAACCTGATACAAATATCTTAGAATTGTTGCATCTGTTCCTTCATGAGGCAATCACGAGTCATTAAAAGCTACAAAAGGATTGTAATACAATGACATGTACTTCTATTTTGTTTCATTTTAAATGTTTTATGTTTGTTTATGTATGCATCAATGTTTCATGTTTTATGTTTGTTTTTTGTTTATGTATGCATCTTTGTTTCATGTTTTACTCTCTGAATTTCTTAAATGTTAAACTGAAGGGATCAGGGCAAAACTATTGTAAGTGCCTATATATTTATAGGTTCTTACAAAAGTCTTGCACTGATCCCTTGAAAAAAAAACAGCTGTGAGAGCACAGTAGGCAGTGCACCAATTATTAATTTGTTAAATAAACTTTTAGTATTATAATGAAGGAGAATTGACTTCAATGAATTGAGAACAAGAGTCTTAATCAGAGGGAGACTGTGGCCTAGTAGTTAGGATGGTGGCTTTGGGATTGGAAGGTCCTAGGATCAAATCCTGTCTTGACCACATGAATTTTTCTGGGCAAAAATATAACTCCCTGTCGCTCCTCTCTACCTAGGACTATAAAAGGGTACCTGTGAGAATGGGAGTGTAAGTGCCGTAGAAGCCGAAGACCATGTGTGTAAACGGCCTACTTGCAATTCAATGATCAGGTGTTAATGTGTTAAGTTGTGTGGATATGTTTGGCATAGGAATGTGGCTCGGGATCAGAAGGTCCCAGGATCAAATCCTGTATGGATAATGTGAATTTTTCAGGGAGAAATATATTTCCTTGTTACTTCTCTCTACCCAGGAGTATAATAGGGTACCTGTGAGAATGTGAGTGTAAGAGCTATAGCAGCCGAAGGCCATGTGTGTAAACGGCCCACTTGCAATTCAATGATCAGGTGTTAATGGGTAAAGTCCTGTGGATATGTTTGACATAAAACTAGACTGTAAATTCAAACTTTAACTGTTAAAACTTAAATATCAGTAGATTAGGGCTTAACTCTTCTATTCACTTTAAATTTGAAAATGTTTTAAGCCATTCCCACACATTTCCAGTTAAATTGATACTCTCCCGAAGAAAAAAACTTCTGAAAACATGGTAGAAAATTAAGAATTTGCTTGCTTCAAGCAATTTCTTCTTGTCAACAATGTTTTCTTCCTCAAAAGAGAAAGATTTTGGATATTGAGTAAGGAATTTTCTTCTGCAACTTATTCAAATTTTGTCCAATAAAAATTGTCTGGAAATGGGTTAAAATGATTTGACTGTAAAATGGCTGTTACACTGAAATATCAGAATAGTTTACTTTATTTTTTAATGAAGAGTACAATGTAATTCAGGGTCAGTTTAGTTGAATATTTACTAATTGATTGATATTAAAAAAGGTCTTGTCACAAATAAAGGTAAAAGGTTTTTGCAAAAAAAAAAAAAAAAGAATTTCTTTTTAAAAAAAGTGTATAATTGAAAATCTTTATGCATTGATTAATTTATGAATAAAGTATGTTGAAGTAGGATGCGTTTGGTTTTGTTCTCAAGGATAACTTGAGGTCCCTTATCAGTGTTCTAACTGTTGTATTCTCAAGGACAACTTAATGAAGCCCCTTGTTACAGTTCAATAGACTATTGTTCATTTACACATTCCCATACATTCCAACTTTTTGATGCTCCAGAAGAGAAAGACTTTACAAAACATTGTTGAAAAGGAATAAACTGCTCGTTACAAGCAATGCCTTATTGCAAAAAATCTGTTCTTTTCAAAGAGACAAAGACTGCACTGGAAATTGTAGCCTGCAACTTCCTTGAAATTAGATCACTCTAAAATGCTGTTGTCTGATAATGGGTTAAAAACATATCCATTCCTTTAATTCCTATCAACATGTTATGATCTTGCTGGTAACAGATTTTTGGTACATACCAGTAAATTTTGTTTATGTATCTATATTGCTACAGAAAGTCATTGTGACAACCGTCATTTGTCTCCAACTAATGGGCCAATGCTACGTCTAAGTGGGATGGGAAGTTATTGGCTCGAAAGAAATGTGGTAGTTGCACAGGTATAATAACAAAACAAGAGGCCCAAGAGGGCCTGTATCGCTCCACTGGCTTTAACATCATTAGACTTGCATTAAATGAATCTTTCTTTGAATGAAAACAACACTTTGAAATCTCTTAAGACCTACGGTATTTTATATATTAATTAACTGGGTATGGCTCACATTGCACCAAAATTCTCAAGTTTCTTTGAAATTGGCCAAACTTTCATCACGAGATGTAGTTCAAAGATTTGGGCTCAAAATAAGCCACACCCTGACATGCCAATATTTATGGGCTAAGTAATATTTCGCATACAATTTTTGAAAAGGGTTACATAAGGAACATTCTGGTAAAATTTCATTGAAATCAGCCCAGTGATTCAGGAGGAGATGTGCTTCAAAGAATTCGGGCTCAAAATAAGCCCCA
This sequence comes from Fragum whitleyi, assembly GCA_948146395.1. Classification (NCBI taxonomy): domain Eukaryota; kingdom Metazoa; phylum Mollusca; class Bivalvia; order Cardiida; family Cardiidae; genus Fragum; species Fragum whitleyi. The sequence goes on from OX411548.1 coordinate 50,074,796, forward strand.
CCCTGCCACACCCATATTTATGGGCCAATCAAAATTTTGAGAGAAACTTTTGGAAAGGGTCTCCCAAGGAACATTCTGGTAAAGTTTCATTGAAATCGGCCCAATGGTTCAGGAGGAAATGTCGTACAAAAATTTCGGGCTCAAATAAGCCCCACCCTGCCACGCCCATATTTGGGGGCCAAACAAAATTTCAGGAAGAATTTTTGAAAAGGGTTACCCCAGGAACATTTTGATAAAGTTTGGTTGAAATCGGCCCAGTGATTCAGGAGGAGATGTCATTCAAAGATTTTGGGCTCAAAATTAGCCCCGCCCTGCCACGCCCATATTTGGGGGTCAATCAAACTTTCTTGAACAATTTAGGTAAAGGGTCACCCAAGGAACATCCATGCCAAGTTTCATTGAAATTGACCCAATGGTTTGGGAGGAGAAGATTTTTAAAGATTTCAAGGTGAAAAAATGCCACGCCCTGCCACACCCATATTTGGGGGTCAATCAAAATTTCTTTAACAATTTTAGAAGAGGGTCACCCAAGGAACATTTCTACCAAGTTTCATCAAAATCCACCCGTTGGTTTTGGAGGAGAAGATGTTTAAAGAAAAAGTTTACGGACGGACGGACACACAACGGACACAATGCCATGACAATAGCTCACTGGCCTTCGGCCAGTGGAGCTAAAAATTAGGGGAAGGTATACCAGATAATGCAAAAAATGAAAGCAGCATCAAACTTGATACAAAACAAACCGTCCTTGCTACTGTTGCATTTGCCCATATTATCGATGCACATAGAAGACTGTTAATTGTAACTGGGGATGGTGCAAAGATCAGAACAAAACTACTGCAAAGATCTCCCTCATTTAAACTAAAGAACCAATACAAAGGCCTTGGTTTGGCTTCTCATCTGAAAGATAAATATGTTGTTAGGGTACCCGCCTGGGAATCCAACCAGTGATCTCAAGGTTTGAACTTGATCACTCTACCAACTGAGCTAATGAGGCTGATTACTCAGTCTCAGGGTTTTTAAGGGATGCCCCTGAATTCCCTAGGACCTCTTAGGATCAACTCTTGAAAAATTGAAGACTGTTTCAAACAGTCTTCAATTCTTTTCTGAAGTTGATCCCAAAAGGTACACATCTATCTAATAACTTGTGTAGTCTAATCCAGAGAATATTTTAAAAAACAAATACAGAAAAATACACAAAAAAAACAGGAAAACATGAGGATATCTATAAAAACGGATAGCCTACATTGAAAACAGTGACTCCAAATTCGTTAGAAAGGACCCCTATGAGCCTTGCTTTTGAGTCTTTGGGACCCCATATTGTTGTTGTCATGCTAAAGCCCTGGGTCTGTTTACCCATTGCGTTTAAGTCTGTGTGTAACATTATTAGCAGTTTCACAAATGTGAGGTTCAGACTCGGATCAACCTGACCTTTGACTGTGATCTTGATAAGGTGCATAACCAAACAAATTTTTTACATATCAATTTCATATTTAAAAATCCATCTATGATGTAGAGGATATGCTCCATGAAACTGAAATTGTCTTTTGACCTTCAGCAATGTCCTTGAACTGGGGTGAATCCAAATAAACTTTTCCTTAGACAAAATAAGAGAAACAACTCTACCAAGATATTTTGTAACCTATCCACAAATGTAAGGGATGTTCTCTGAACAAGGTAAACTAGGATTATCATTTCCTTGAGCTGATGATTAGCAGTGACCTTGACCTTGGGTATTTCCAAACAAACTTTTATCAAGGTACCAGTCCTCTAAAAGGGGAACAACTGTGCAAATTCATTGTAAAATCAGTCAAAAAAAAAAAAAATAATGAAGAAAAGTGTTGAATTCATGATCAGGACAAGAATGTAAAATACAAAGGTATAGATAGACAATTTGGATTTGTTTGTCCATTTGAATGGAATTTAACGCCACTTTCAACACTCTTGGTTATATCCTGGTGGCTGGAGCACCTAAACAATGGATTCCTCACTGGTATTTCTTTCTGTAATACTATCACACACTTTCCTAGCCTCCAGCTGCTATATCACATAGGTCTACTATTATCAACCCATTGGTGAAAGAAATATAGTCGGAAAATTAAATGCTGGCGTTGGGGATCGAACAATTTAGAGTGATGCATCAAATATCAATTTTACATTGAAAAAGATAGGCAAAAAAATATGGTTTTCGATATATGAACTTGGGGATCTGAAGTTTATATAACAATTCTGCTTTTACATTTCTTGGAAAATAAAGTGAACTTAATCATGACTTAAGCTTGGTTTAAACCTATTTAAATCTATACATCGATTTGGAAACAAGTTCTTACAAGTTACAACTTGGATAAATCCCTCTCTTTTCTGCTTCCTGGAAAATTCACCAGTACTCGCTCGCATGGGCCAATGAAAGAAACAAGATCGATAGCTGCTGCCGGGAATCAAACTCAGGACCTTTTGGTCAAGAGGCAGATGCTCTACCTCTAGTCCACGAACGCCACATGACTTAAGCTTCAAAAATGACCTTTGATAAAAAATTGCTTTCAATTATTTCTTTTGCAATACTGAAGTTAACAAAATTCTCTCGAGCTGCTGCTGTCATTTGCCTTAAAATTGTTTAGAATGTCTTTTCGTTGATGTTTACTCATGATTCCTTTTGAGACACTGCCCTTAGTCTCAATCAATATCAAAGCCATGAAAATAAGATACTCTCAACACTTTGATGTTCGTAGAACAACAACAACTTTCTTACCGAACAAATATTTGAGCTTTTGGTATTCCTCTGGAGTTTTTCAGGTAAAATAACAAATTTGCGGTTGAATTTCTTATTCTGTATGAGCACTTTCATCTTTTCTCGATATCGTATTTAAGCAACAAATAAATTGAGTTAAAAAAAACAACGTCTAAAAAATTGTCATTATCAAAATCAAAGTATCAAGGTATCTTGATGAATATGTTGGTGAGTTTTTTTTGCTCAGACTTTATTTATTGGTCAGGCATACATTGCCTGATATAGCAATAGAAAAAAGTACAAAATCTGTGAAGTCAAAGGAATACCTTTTAGATATTTTACCATTTATTCTCTTTTTTGACTTGGATTTTTTTTACAGATTTTTTACATTACCCAGCACCTGCAGCTGTGAATTGACACCCACCCCTATAAAGATTTAAGGAAATCCAATGTTGGACGACAAGTTATAATATTCTATCTTGGTGATGAACTCAAAGAAAAAGTATATTTGTATACAAAATGCAAAAGGCATAGATAAATTCTTCTAATTGTTATCCAAAGCCGCCATCATAGCGCAGTTGGTAGCGCGTCAGACTGTCAATCTAGATGTCCTGAGTTTGATCCCAATTGGTGGCCCTCATTCTTTCCAACTATTTGTCTCTCACTAATGGGTTAATAATCGTCCACCTATGTGAGAATAGCAGGCTAGGAAAGGATGCTACTTGGAGATTTTAATCTCCCAGATATTCAATGGTCAACCAAAACCAGGGTTCGACATTAAGGCATGTCCAAACGACATTGTCTAGTAAATTGTCTGTTTGTGCTAGTAAAATCCACGTCGAGCTTGCCCGACTGGTCTAGTGGAAAAATCTTAGGAACTAAAAAATAAAGCACTTTTATTTTGAATTTTAAACTTGTCTGGTCACTAACGACGATCGTATATGTCCATAAAAGCGGCAAGAATTCCATTTACATTTAAAGAAATCGCCGAGGTTGAAGTGAAACCGAAACTAGACTTGAAGGGTATTTGGCCTTTATACAGCCTTTTTACTCTGAGAATTGCGAATCAAATTGTACAAGTAAGTTAAAAATGTCCATCTATTGACTCATTTATAAATTCATACAACTCCAATAATGGAGGTTGCAAAGATCCATATCGTAAACAAAGATCGGGAATGAATATTTTGCCAGACTTCTCTACTTCATAACTATTTAAGGAAAACCAAATATCTTATTATTTCTCATTGATAAAAGATAGCCTGTCCTATAAAGTTGTGAGAGGGTGATAAAAGATAGCCTGTCCTATAAAGTTGTGAGAGGGTCCTTTGATTATGACAGCTGACATCGCCAGTCTGCATTCTCAGTGCTTGACCTACTGAAATAGGGTGGCGTCTCTCTGAGATTTGACCTAGTTTCCCAAGTCACAAATACCCTTATCATTTCATGCCTTTATGTGCTAGTAGGAACCCTTCACACAAATTAATTTCCTAATATTTTTGTAAAAACAGAAAGAAGTGTTTAAGTTTTTTTTTTGTTGTTGTTGTTTTTATTTAAACTCTTATCAGTAAATACTTACCAAATTGTACTGCACCCAAAAATGTTTTATTAACCTAATAAAAATAGGGGGGGGGGGGATTCAGACTCTTAGATGCATCACTGGGTTAATGTTTGCAATATTTCATTATATCGCAAGATTCGTCTTTTTTTTTCCTAGACTGCTCTCTAATCTTGTTACATTGTCCAAAATTTATAAAATATTCAAATATAATATAAAATTCTAAATAAACCTAAAATGGGCTGTATCTGATGGTATTATCGAGGTAGCAGATGCTGTTTGCCAGATTTGTCTTATTTGATAATATTTTTCAAGTATAAAATGTTATATTTAAATGATCATTGCCTATTTCCACCTGTCACCACAGCAGTCAAAACATTGGCACATACTCATTTTTGGCGATGAAAGTAGGAAACCAGAATTTTTATTGAAATTTTATTTCATTTTTTAAGAAATATTTTTGATATGATGATGGAGTTCTAACAATCATAGCTTTATTTCACCTATTTTGTTTTGTTGGGAAAATCAATAGAAATTGTTTGATTCTTAATCGTCGGTCTAGTAGACTTTGCTGAAGGTCTAGTAAAAATTATGAGCAACTAGACCACTGGTCTAGTGGTAAAAAAAGTGAATGTCGAACCCTGGAAACCACTAAACCTAAGTGCAGATTTACACAATTATATGATACCTTCCTGGATAACAGCTGTCATTTTAACTTGCAGCAAATGGTCAACCTCCTGACTAGATGTAGAAACATTCTAGATCTATTTCTAACAAATTACCCCACTCTAGTACAAACTACAGAAACTCTGTCAAGCCTTGGGTCATCAGATCATGATATAGTCTTCCATGACTGATGAGCTTAGTATTAAACAAGGTTGCCCCTCTCAACCTATCAGACCCATTTAGCAACTCAATGAAGCAAACTGGGAGGGCTTCAAGCTTACCTTGCTTGAATTTAGCAAGTCCTTCGAGCAGTATGGCCATAAAGATCCAAACAAGGCCTGAATAAGTTTCAAACAGGAAATTCAACAACTCAGTAGTGTATTAATTCTAACTATAATGTAAAAAATGTGTTGTGATCTACCATGGCTAACTCATTCAATACTGAGGCTTATCTGTAAAAGGGACAAATTATATTATAAGGTCAAAAAGTCTAGAAATGACCCTCTATTAATAAATTGACTCAAATCACTTAAATCCTCCATCCCAAAACAATTAAGACAAAGTTATTGGTCATATCTTGACTCAGTCATACTTAATGGAGACCCACAAAACAACAAGAAATTTTATTCATTTATAAAACAGCAAAAAACGGAGAACAGTTGTATTACTCCTCTTAGGCACAAAGGAGTCACCTATACTGGAGTGTAGGACAAAACCCCACCAGGACAAAACCCCACTGGGACAAAACCCCACCAGACAAAACCCCACCAGGACAAAACCCCATCAGGACAAAACCCCACCAGGACAAAACCCCACCATTATATATTATAGTGTAAGTGTTATGAATGAGTATTATAATTTATTCCTATAAAACCAAGTAGTCCAAGTGGCAATTAAGATGGACATTATTAAAATAAGGTTTAAAATATAGCGAAAAACATTCTGTCCTTTAACTGAATTGTTTCTTTGTTTGAATGAGGTTTTACACCAATTTTAGCAATCCCTCAGTTGTATTGAAGTGATTGGAACACCAATGAATGATTCTGGTATTCCTCACACCAGTTTTACCATTGCATCCTTCTCTATCCACTATCTACTATCCCACATAGGCCTACAATTATCAACCCATTGGTGGGAGACTTATAGTCAGAAATGATGATTGCCACCATCGGGGATTGAAACCGGTGCCTTAAGATTGGTAGTCTGCATGCGATACTTATCTTGGGCATTCTTAATAATAGAAAACCAATTGTAAAATAATATGTTTACTTTTTTATGGTTTAAAGGCAAAGGGAATTACTATACATTCCCAACCATCATATTTCGCGATGTTTAAACAAAGTCATTTGAGAGAGGGGGAGGGCAGGTCGAAATAAGAATTTAAAAAATACTGATATTAGGGTGATTTTAGACATCATTCACAACTATATTATTTTTTTGTATCTATTGTATAAAAAACATAATTTAATTGATAAAGATTTCACTAAATATATTGATATGAATAAGTGGTGGGGTTTTGTCCTACTTGCCAAATATAGTGGTGGGGTTTTGTCCTGGTGGGGTTTTGTCTGATGGGGTTTTGTCTGGTGGGGTTTTGTCCTGGTGGGGTTTTGTCCGTACCCCCCTATACTGCCCCAACCAACATACTCAATAGCCAATTTAAAAGTGTTTTCTCCAGTCACCAACTCTTTAGCCTAAAACAGTCTTGTGACCAACTTATCCCAAACACCTCAACACTGAAAATGCCCACTATCAAAATCAACTGAAGGTATTGACAAGCTCCTGCATGGCCTATCCTCCAACAAAGCTGCTGGCCCTGATGAAATATTACCTTGAATCCTTAAAGAGCTCCACAACGAAATAGCCCCAATCCTCAAGGTCATCTTCAATCTCTCACTAACAACTGATATTGTCCTGGACGATTGGAGAAGTGCAATAGTAGCCCCAGTATATAAAAAAAGGCCCAAAACCTAAAGCCAGTAACTACAGACCTATCTCCTTAACCTGTAGAGTATAAAAACAATGGAGCATATCCTAGTCACAAATATCATGAGTCATTTTGATAAGAACAATTAACTGAGCCAGTTCCAGCATGGCTTCAGAGCAAAAAATAGCTGTGAATCACAATTGATCAGTTTCACCCAAGAAGCCTATCACAATCTCGAAAATGGTCAACAAACAGATATAATTGTTATGGATTTTAGTAAAGCCTTTGATAAAGTTGATCACGGCAAACTCATCCTTAAATTAAACAAGCTGGGAATCTATCCACTGATATCAAGATGAATAAGATCTTTCCTAAAAGATGGATCTCAGAGAGTAGTTGTTGATGGCCAATCATAAACTACCTTCCCTGTTCTCTTGGGTGTCCCTCAAGGTTCAGTGCTCGGTCCTTGTCTCTTCTTAGCCTACATAAATGACCTCCTAACCTGTATCAAAAGCAAAGCAAGGCTCTTCACTGATGACACAATTGTCTATCTAACTGCAAAATCTATATCAGATGCAAATATTCTCCAAATTGATCTAAGAGCACTGGAAAAATGGGAGTGAGACTGGGCAATGGAGTTTAACCAAGATAAGATTGAGGTCTTGAGAAAAACTTGTAAGAGAAAACCTTTAATATTCCCCTATATGCTCCATAATGTCCAACTTCAATCAACTGAGGCGGCCAAATACCTAGGGGTGACAATCACAAAAGATCAAAAGTGGTCACAACATATAAACAACATCACAGTCAAGGCCAATAATTCCCTTAGGTTCATTAGAAGAAACATGTGCACATCAAACCAACAATTCAAGAGCAAAGCCTATACAACTTATGTCCGACCCCAACTTGAACACTGATCTTCTATTTGGCACCCCTTGCAAAAAAACATATTTCTTCAAAATAGAAAAAATCCAAAGGGCCGCCGCACATCTATAACAACTACAACTATACAAGCAGTGTTTCAAGTATGCTAAAATCCCTAAATTGGAGGACCCTCCACCAATGGCGTAAACATTCCTCACTCATATACTTCTACAAAATAAAGAATAGCCCAGCATACGTTGACCACAGCTACCTAACTCCCACTCGTAACATAAATTACCTTATTCCACAGTCCCGCACCCAATATCATTGTAATTCATTTTTTCTCAGAACAATCCGCCTGTGGAACTCCCTACCATTTGAAGTAAAGTCCAGTCCAAACCTTGACATATTCTTCTCAAGGTTGGACTCAGCAACCCATATGTAGTTTTTTCAGTCCTGTTTTTATCCTTTTACCATTTTATCCTTTTCCACTAATCTTTAATCTTTTTAGCGTAAATTCTCTACTAACAATGACTCGATGGTAGGTGATCTGTCCCATTTATGATCAGCATTGATTGCCTGGGAGTACCAAGTACAAGTGATGGTTGTACTGGTGAGAGAAATACCAGGAATCCATTGTTAGGTGCTCCAGCCAAGGCGATATAACTGAAAAAATGTTGAAAGTGGCATAAAACTCCATTCAATCAATCTTACTGTTATCTTCATCTAGTGGTTGGTTGGAGACCAATTCTTGCCAACTACCATACTATCTTGACAGTGAACTGTGTTAGTTTGTGAGAACTGGTACTTGGCAAGAAATGCTCTCTAACCAGTACAGATAAGAGTAGACAATATAAAAAGGTTGATATTTAACCTAGGATAGCCCTTAAAAGCTCTGAAGCTTATTCCCAATGGGGTCCTGATAATGACAGATTGATTGTAAAAGAGTAAAGGTTTAAAAAGCATCAGCTTGGCCGGCACAAAACTTTGGCAGGCAAATACACCAAAGATCAGTTCATATGTACTTTATTGATAGTAAAGTTTCATACGTTCAAAGATAGTAATGGTGAAACTGCCTGAAACAAGCATTTTCTCATTCTATCCAGTGCTCTAGAGCTATGAATCTAAGAAGTATCTACAAATTTTATAATAGGTTATTAAAATTATTGCATATAAAGTTTAAGGACATGGGTAATCATGAGGCTATCTATTGAAGATCTGTCACAAATTTATTACAAAGCAGCAAAATAATTGGTGTAATCAATTCCATTTGTTCCAAAAGAAACTTTTTTACACCAGACTTAAAATTATTGATATTGTTCACTCTTCTCAATTCAGTTGGAACACTGTTCCAGTCTCTGATGGCATTATAGTACATATATATACCCATTTACCCATATATATACATGCAGAATGTTGGTTGACAGATGGAATGTGAAAGCTAAGATCACTTGATCTGGCATTATGTGTGTGAATATCACACATTTTTGTAAAATTTGCTTTCATATAATTAGGGCATTTGCCACAGAATATGCCATGTGCATGATTAAAGCACATTTGTTATACTCGAAATTCAATATTTATGAAACCAAGTCTTTGAAGATTGGGAAATTTATTCGTTTCGTATAGTTGTAACCTTTAATACATCTGATGACATTGTTCTGCATTATTTGAAGCTCTTTCTTGAGCGACTTATTAATAGAACAATACCAAGATGAACATGAGTAATCGAAATGACACTGAATGAGTGCCATGCTAAGTGTTTTTCTAGCATTTTCAGACAGACAGTTATAGTATCTATATAAAAATTTCAATTTGGAATTTGCCTTTTGCATGATACTCTATACTATCATGTCACCAGAGACAAAGTGGTCAATATTAATACCAATGTATTTTACACTAGTTTGAGATAATATAGTATGTTTGTTGCAAGTAGTACTAAAGTTAGCTATTTTGCATAGTTTAAGTTTCGAGCCAAAAAGAATACATTCCAGCGTTCTCCACAGGCCCGTATGGAAGTTCACATCAAATTATATATTCAGCAAAACAGAAGTTCTGCTTCACAAATATCAAAATCCTTATCCAATAAAACCACTGTAACCATCCTTTATTATTAACAGAAATACAAAGTAATCTGACAATATAGCCGCGCGCATATGCCACTACGCCTTCAAAATTTTCTGGGGAGAACCCTGCATTCTGTCTTCCCCAGGTGTAGAGACAACTTGTTGTCAATGCATGACTGAAGTTCTTTATTTAGTTTGTTTAAAATTGTTTTTGAGTGGGTAATGTCAATCTAAAATCTTTATTACTAATTGTAACCATATGTTGTGGTTACTCATTTTAATTGTCATCATGCGACACAATTCCAAGTAGTCACCACAAAATAGAATTTGTTTAAGTATTTTTAGAATAATTTTATTCAAAATCTGTATCTGTAGCTCTGCTTATCCAATGCTAGGTTTATTCTTTATAACATTATATCTGTTTGATACACAACATTGCATTTATTGTGGTGAGAGAGACAAATTTGTCACTGTGACCATTAAATTTTGTGTAGATTCATGTGTGGGTAAAGTTCTGTTCACAGCATAAAGAGCTCCTGCAAATATGGTTCATTGCTAGAAATGTCACACACAGTCTCATATATAAACATGAATTTGAAATGGTTATATTTGCTTAATCAAATGAATAGTAAGTGAATTTAATAATGTTAATTTCAATAATTTGAAAGAGGAATGATTTTTCCTAGTGGTGGACTTTCAACTTTTAGAAATTACTAATGTATTGGTTTTCGCAAAGTATGGTCCAAAAACCTCACAAACAAAGCTTATGACAAGCCGCTATTACGAAGTACTTTGGTAAAGGTCTTATATCTCCCTTTTTGGTTTGCATATTGGTATGATCATTGTTCTGCTCTTTCTGTCTGTCTTTCTTTTATCTCTACAGGCTGTCTACCGATTCCTATATTCCTATTAAACTCCTATATTTTGGGTCCAAATCCTATATTTTTAAGCACCTATATTCCTATAAAACTCCTATATTTTGAAAATATTTCCTATATTTTTAGGAAAATGTATTGCCGATATATGATCAGATAGCAAATATTGCTTTGATACTGCTCTTTGCTTCTTTATTCTTCAGGTAAGAGAATCTCTATGTCTTCCATAGCATCACCATCCTGTATAATGCTTTGGTGCACTTCATCTGTTCCTCGTCACCTGTTTGGTCACCTACAAGGCAGTTGAATAGGACACCAGCCTTTAAGGTGCCAATTCAGGTGATGATGATCATGATGATGCTCTACAGCAGCCTCCTGTCTGGACTGTTATGCTATGGAACTGAAAGGTTACTTTATCTAGACATTAATTAACATAGAAAAAGCAAGACTGGAGGTAAGGATTGTTAGTATAAGAGCGTAGGATAAACAATTTTCACTGGAAAAACTCCTATATTTTTACTCTAAATGAGCTAAAAACTCCTATTTTTTAAAAAAATATTCCTATTAAAACTCCTATATTTTTTAGAAGACCTGGTAGACAGCCTGTCTCTATCCCATTCTTGTTAACACAACCTTCACAATTATGGACACATATTCATTAAACTTTCACATAATGTGCCTCTTCATGTGCACATTGTTGCTATTTTGTGATATTATGCTCTGTCAGGGAAAAAGATGCATTGTTGAAAATTTTGCTGTAGTGGCTTTATTTTGACTCTGGTGCCCTTGTTTCGCCGGGGGGTGATTATGATTATAGTTCAACTTTTATGCACCAGCCATGAATTTGCAACAGTTATATAGACTTACATCTTTCCCTGTGTGAGTGTGCACATGTGTGTGTGTGTGTGTCACATTCCTGTCCGGAGCCTAACTTTTATATTTATGGATGAATTTCAATTGAACTTGGTATTGTTGTCCCCCTACATTAGTACAAGCCTGATGGGAAGACTTTGGTCAGATATGTTCAAGGTCAAAATCAAAGTCACTGCTAAAGGTCAAGTGAAATTTCTTGTCTAGAGCATAATTATTGGTGGCTCAATGCAAACAGTTGTAACTACCTATAAACATATAGGTAGTCACAACTGTTTTGTGCTGAGCTATTGAATTATCATCTACAATTATCATTAGGTTTCAAAATAACTTGGCAAAGCTATTCCTCTTGATGAGTACTTGTTTCATGCAAAGATTCTGTGCAGATACAGTCAAGGTCATTGCTGTTCATTTTGTTGTAGTTTTTTCCCTAAATGAGCACTAATGTCATGCGAAGACTTTGTTTGGATGCGGCTAAGTTCAAGGTCAGGATTGAAGGTCAATAGATAAAAATAGTCTTTTTTAGAGCTTAACTCCTACATTTATGAAATTAATAGAATTAAAATCTACCTGACATAAATGTTTCCCATGTTGAGTACTTTTGTCATCCCTAATTTTGTTTCGATAACCCTAAGGTCAAGGTCAGGGCTAAAGGTAAATTGATAAAATTGGTCTTGTACTGAACAAAACTCCTAAAATTTATGAATGGAATGTAAAATAATTAGGTACAGTTGTTCCCCTTGATTAGTACTTACTGGTTTATCATGCGAAGCTTGTTTGGATCATTCGGAACAATACTCAGCCATTTCCATAAACTGCAACAGACCTCGGATGTATGTAACAGTAAGGCAGAGGGGTATGTAACAAATTTGTGCATTTTGTTAGGCGGAAACTGTGTAAGAAAAACTAGCGCGAAAACAACTGGCGCTATCTTAAGATTTAAATCTTTTACAGTGAATAATGGCTGAAAAATCTTAATTTTTGTGAATGACAAATCATTCTCAAAAAATTAAGATTTTTCATCTGTTATTTAAGAATTTAAAGATATTTATATATGGATACGATGGTTTCATGTCAGTGACTTAAACAAGTAGTGTTTGCGAGGTCAAATGTTTTCACTCAAAGTTTCGAGGGCTAACACCATTTTAACTGACGTCATCGAGTTTTTCCAATGTTTTCCCATAATTTTTAAAAATAGTCTGTCTATGTATATCCCAGGCTGATTGTGAGATTGGCCAATGTGGTGTTCTGAATGTGTTTTGATGGGGGCCAAGGTCAAGGTCACAGTTGAATGTCAAATGATAAAACTAAACTGGTATTGAGCATATCTTCTACATTCATGATTCGATTCCAAATTAGTTTTGGACAGTTGTTTCCCCCTGATAAGTACAAGTTTTGTCTGAAAAGTTTGGATAGATTTAAATATTTGCTAGGGCATCTGTGTATGCTGTTTTTCTAAAACACTTGAGCTAGAACTTTATTTTGTTTGGTACAGTTTGTGAATGAGTCAGGTTTTTATTTCATTTTGAAACTTTATTTATATAGTATTTCTCCTAAAAAAAACCCAAAGTACTAGTCCCTCCCTTGATATTTGCATAAATTATTTTTTCCTCAAAACTAACTTGATTTTAAGAGAGAATTACATGTATCTGGTCTCTGAAATGATGTCAAAGAGAATTTTATTTGTTGGCTGAATCATATTTGAGAAAAATAGGTAAAAAGATAGGTTAAAATTAAATGTTTTAACTTCTAATTGAGGATATCAAGGGGTCAGTACAAACTATTGTAAGTGCCTCTATATTTATAGGCACTTACAAAAATTTTGCATTGATCCCTAGATCTTGTGCATAGAATTTTAGCCATAGAGCATTTATATGGAGAAGTACTTTAAATACAGCAAGAAAAAAAGAAAAAGAATCCACCAGGAAGGTTTAATTTGATTATCAATGGAGAATAAGTTCTCAGATTAACACATTTTATTCTTTATCTTGTATATTGAATTCCCAGAGCTGGGATCGATAGCTTTTCTACATTATTATCAAGGATGGAGATGTTTCTATAATCTAATTGTTAAAGATTTCAACTGTTGGCAAATTCCAGATAGACTGTAAGAATATCCACTTGAGGCCAGACCCTTACATTCTATTGCTGATATTCTGTTTTTGCCTTGCTTTTTGTGGCAAAAATCTGAGATTTTGCTATTGCAGTGGTTTGTCGTTGAAACATTACTATCATATGAAATTTTGTCATTTTGTGATATCTTGATTACTACAAAAGGTATAGCACCAATGGGTAGATACTTGTAAATCTGTGGCAGATAGCATTTGAAGGCTAAAAAGGATTTCATGGTAGTACTGGTGCTAGAAATAACAGGGAACCTGATGATTGTTGAGGCTCAAGTAGGCACAGTATGCCTGAAAAATTGTTGAAAGAAGCATTAAAACCCTTTCAAATAAAAGGTTCACTTTGTCAGCCTGATTAGCTCAGTCGGTAGAGCACCAGAATACAAAACGACTGAAGTTCGACGGCATGGGTTAGATTCTCCAGCTGGCACTCTAACAAACTAATTATCTATTGGATGTGACATTAAACCGAGGTCCTGTGAGGCGGTGCCTTACACAAGCATGTTAAATAACCAAGGCGGATCTCAGCAGTAGTCTCCTTGTATCCTTGTGCTTTCCCCCGTAACAAACAATCATCTTCTGGGGGCATTGCTCATATGGGCATATGCTTTAGAAGCGAGGATAAATTAGCAAAAACAAACAAAAAAGGTACACCTATGAAGCTTTCAGTATCAAAATTAAGCAATGCCTTCAAGGCTGATAACGTTCTGGGTTCGATCCCCTACGGCAGCACTCATTCTTTCCAACTTTTTGTCTCTCACCAATAGATTGATAATCTTAGACCTATGTGAGATAGCATCTGGAAGAAAGGATGTGATGATTGTACTGGTGAGAGAATTACCAGGAAACCATTGTCAGGTGCTCCAGCCTCCGCGTTATAACTGAAAAAATGTTGAAAGCAGCGTTAAACTCCATTCAATCAATCAATCAAGGCTGTAACACTGTAAATACATTTTTGTTCCCCTTTTTGAGGTGTGGGAGACATAATTTTCACTTTAGGTCTGGTCTTTGTATGAGTGTGTTCCTGTGTGATAGTCTTTCTGTCTCAAGTCTATCTGTCTCAAGTTATTTCAAGCATAGAGATTTCTGTCTCAAGTCTTTCTGTCTCAAGTTATTTCAAGCAAAGAGATATACAAGTTTAAATGAGTGATCAAAAATCAATTTTCTCCATACCTGTATAGAGAAAATTGACTTTTGGTCACTCACTTAAACTCGCACATCTATAACCCCTAAATGTTCATAGACATGGATTTCAAAATAACCAAAACAATTTTCTACTCCCTGTACTCAAATAATTAAAGTTATTAAACTTTTCTTCTACTTTGTATGACAAATTCCTTTTACGCAAAGCTTAGGCAGATAGGGACGACTAAGATCAGCCTGCACAGATGTGCAGTCTGATCTAAATCTTCATTGCCTTCCTTTCATTTCATATGGTAAAAGCTTTCAACCAATATGGCTGGAAAAGTTGACAATTTTTATGAAACAAAAATTAGATTTAATAACATAAGGGTTTATTTGGTGAAAAGAATAATGTATAAATAATTTGTTTTTCAGTTTTATCTTTAAGTATGCACAAATCATATTAAATTTCACATGAGTCAGATTCTTGACTTTCCATCATCATATTTTTGACATAAATATGTAACACCCACAGGTTACCTTCCAGATGGTTTTATCTTTTATGGTCGTAAACCTTCAGCTTCTTTTACACAAGAGGGGGTAAAACCAGTCTAAATTCTGTATATCTTTGTGAAACCCTATATTGTGGGTACTTATTTGAATCCAAATAGGACCAATTCCAATGAGTACAAACAACATAGGATTTGTGCTATCATTAATCAAATACTTTGATCAAAAATCAAAAATACCCCCTCTAACTGTCAAAGCAAGGCAAACCTTTTGTATCAGTTTTGTTAAATTAGATTGATTGATTGATAGAATGGGGTTTTTCCTGGTTTATCACACTAGAAATACAATTATATCCTTTCCTAGCCTCCGGCTGCTATCCCACATAGGTCTAAATTTATCAACCCATTGGTAGGAGACAAATAGTTGGAAAGGATGAGTGTCGCCATGATGACGAATGTGATGGAACCTAGGACCTCTAGATTGCAAGTTTGATTCACTACTAAGTGCTTTGACAGCAGCTTTTGTTGAATTAGAGACCTAGGTTTCAGCAAAGAATCAGTTCTTTGAGTTGCATATATCCTGAAATTTGCACCAGAGGGTCAACCATTATCCTGCTGAATTTGACAATGGGCCAACTTATTTCTGGCCCAAATCCTACCCAGATGTAGACTGGTCCCACTTTCAACTATCAGAATAGCTAAAAAGATGGTCAGATTTAGCTTGAAATAGGTTTAGTTGTATAGGATGATTAAGTAAAAAATGAAATAAAGATTATCATATTTTTATAGCTGTATAACTCGAATACGCTATTGTGATTTGTTATTACAGTATATTTGTATACAATCGACGAGTCAAAATAGCAAATTTTACTTATAGGCGAACATGAAGAAATTATAATTGATGGTTATTTGAAAATTTGCACAGCAAAAAAATAAGAGCATGTAGGAGGTTATCTAGATTCGACTAGAAGGGCATTTTGCTTGTTCAACAAAGCTACATGTATATTTGACAGAGAGTTATGATTCATGGTTTCATACTGAAAGGTCCATTTTAATTGGAAAGTTACAGTTTTATAAATGCTGTGAACTCTGCTTATAATGATAAATGTTAATGCACAAAACTGCTTATAACAATTTTTAACTCTTCTTCTGATGTCACAACATTTTCCTATTGTACTCAAACCTTTTGAGGGATTTGTTTCTTCTGAAAAACTTCTGAAAGTAATTCTCATATTTCATATAGATACCAGACAAATGCAGTCCATCGGAGGAAATAAAAAAGATAAAATTGGTGGAAGGTCATTTTAATTCATTCCATTGTTGAGGAAAATTGGGTGGGCTCTCCCTAGAACCAAGAAATGAAAAAAATAAAAGCCTTAAGGAACCAGTGGGACTGTGTCCCCATGGTCTTAAAAATGCAGCCATGGCATATCACAGAGTCTGCTCTTTACTGGAAATTTAAATCAATGTGGTTGAAATGTCTCGAAAAATTGACAATTTATTTTAAACAAAATTTAAAGTCAGCCAAATATCAATGGCTCAGTGTGAAACAGTTGTAACTGCCTATAAACAAATAGGCAGTTACAACTGTTTCATGCTGAGCCATCGATATGGGTTACTTTGAAGAGTTGTTATAAAACGAAAAATTTAAAAATTATTTTCTGAGAAAGTGATTGATAAATTGCAACCAAATTTCACAGCAATGAGGTCAAGGTCAAAATTGAAGGTCAAATGATCCATAGATAAATTTTTATCAAATGATTAAAATATTTAGTATTTTGATAGCTAGTATATGAAACTAGAGTTGGTCTAAACGACATACTCAACCTTTGACAATGCCTATTTTAAGGAATCACAGTTCAAGAAAGTAAAGGTCAAAGGCAAGTTCAAGGTCAAAATTGAAGGTCATATTATTGCAGACTTACACAAGTTATACAGGCCTGATTTAAAGGAGTGTTACAAAAGTAACTATTCTTATTTGTTGTATTTAAGAACTTCTCCTTTTCCAACATAGCTTTATAGCACCAATTCCCTTATTTTGAAAGGGCACTGTACAAAAATATGGTGGCCGCACTCATAGCCCAATTGGTAGTGCATCGGACTGTCAAGGTCACGGGTTCGAATCCCGACGTCGGCACTCATTCTTTTCAACTATGTGTCTCACCAATGGGTTGGTAATCGTAGACCTAGACTAGATCGTAATCGTGTGATAGCAGCTGGAGGCTAGGAAAGAGTGTGATGGTTGTACTGGTGAGGGAAATACCAGAAATCCATTGTTAGGTGCTCCAGCCGCCACGTTATACTTGAAATTATGTTGAAAGAGGTGTTAAACTTCATTCAATCAATCATATATATGGCATGGAATTCCACAATAGATTTGCTTAAGCCCCGTTCCCACTGTCACGGTTTGGAGTCCCGGTTAGTCCCGGATGAGTGGTCCGGGGGAAACCGTGACAAACCGGGAATATAACCGTGGCGGCACCTTGAATATCCTGGACCATCCGGGATGAACCTTGTTGATCCGGCAACCGACCCCGGATGTTTTAAAATGTTTAATACAACCGGCAGTCACCGGGACTCACCGGGAGGATGTCAAGAATCGGCTTAATCCGGAGAAACACCGGCATATTCCGGGGCAAGTCCGGTTCTCTACCCTGGCTCAACCGTGATAGTCCCTGATGATCCGTGGACATTTTCAGCTAAGCCCCGTTCGCACTGTCACAGTTTGGACCCCCGGTTAGTCCCGGATGAGTGGTCCGGGGGAAACCGTGACAAACCGGGAATACAACCGTGATATGAAGGGGCGATACCGGCGGCTACTGGCGACGACCGGGGTTACACCGGGTCGTACCGGGATCACGCCGGCCCCTGCACCGTAAATACACCGTGGCAAACCGGGAACAAATCGGGATAGTCCGGGGTCGAACGGGAAGATCCTGCTAGTAAACCGGGGGTACACCTGGGCAATGTCGGGAATATGGGAATATGAATCATTTTTTAGAGAAAAGATCCCGGATCATCCCGGAATACCGGCTCTTTCCCCACCGGGAGGTACCGTGGGTGTCCGGGACCAACACCGTGACAGTGGGAACGGGGCTTTATCTCTAACAGGCTAAGGGTCAAAGCAGTGAGTAGTGTTTATAGATGAAATTTACCTGTAAATGAGATAATTCATGCTTGATTGGTTTTGTGACCTTGTATCCAGGTATTTAGTGGGACAAGCTTGGCCGATTCACATATAGATACATCAAACAGGTTTTACATTTTACTTGTTACAGGCTGTAGAAAGTTGTTTGGGGATCACATTTTGGTAAATATTTACTCATAAATTCTATTGAAAATTTAAAAGATGTTTATTAAAGTTAATACACAGGGAAATGCAAATTTATTTCATACTGCCTGACTGGTCTAGAGTGAATTTAAAAACTATTGTGTTTTAGTTTAATTTAAAAACTTTTCCTGACATACCATATTTCATATTTTGACATGAATTGCATTGGTATATCGGTTGCACAAGCACAATAATTACATGTTTGAATATCAAAATTGTCGAAATAGAAAAAACATTAACAATAAGCAATCGCAGGCACTTGGATTCAAGATTTTGTAGCAATTTAAGAATGTCACTTTAATAACTAACACAAGGTAATGGGGCTACCATGTTTTCAGAGAACGGATGCATTTAAAAGTATATTTGGCTTCTGTCACAGGAATCATTTGCTTCTGAGAAGGTTGCTTGTGAAAACATCCGTTCACTTGGAAAATGGCGCAGATCCCTGGGTGGGCACTGGGGTCTGTACACCCACCTCCTCCCCAAGAATTTCAGCAAAGATAGGCTTCAACCTGTAAACCCTGAAAATTTCAAATATCATTTTGTCAATAGGCAAGCAAATTGATGTAACTACAGCTGTAATTATGACATTTTGCTTCCCCACTAGGGAATATTATTAGACATTTTATTGTTTTGGTTGAATCTCTCCACAGCATAATTCTGAATCCCCACATGATATTTTTCTTGTCTGAAAAATGTCATACACTTTATGGATTAATTTCAAAATAAGATTGCATAGTTGCTTCCCTTGAACAGTACTAGTGTAAGGCCAAAAGTGTATCATAATTAGGCAGGCAAAGGGTCAAGGTCACAATAAATGTCTTTTGACAATAATGACCATGCCTGGAGCAAATCTTCCAGCCTGCAAAAAATTCATAATACTTTAATAAAATTGCATCCTTGGATACCCTGGGGTCTCCCTATTAGCTGCGCTATATTAACATAGAGTGG
Organism: Fragum whitleyi; assembly: GCA_948146395.1. NCBI lineage: Eukaryota > Metazoa > Mollusca > Bivalvia > Cardiida > Cardiidae > Fragum > Fragum whitleyi. The sequence goes on from OX411548.1 coordinate 50,094,383, forward strand.
AGACTCTAGGGAATCCTTGGATGATAAAATTGGCATAATTGCCCCTTTTGAGGAATATTTTTGCCAGAAAGAATTATAAAAGTTATACCTTTAGGTCACCTTTTTGCTCTAATTGTTCCTTTTGAGGATTACATTTATGTCATAAAGAAAAACTGAAGATATACTTTTTGGTCACTTTGATGTAGTCATGACAAAATGATTTAGATGGCTCAGCACAAAACATAATGTAACTGCCAATAAATATGTAGGCAGTTACATTATGTTTTGTGCTGAGCCATCATTAAAAACCTGCTTCCACCTGGCATATTATAGACATTGTATTTACTTCTTTTAAAAATTTTGAAAAATCATTCGATGTATGATTCAAGTTATCTCACGAACTATACCAGCCTAAGGGATATAAGAGCCCAACAATATTTTGATGCCAGACTGATATACATAGGCTATTAGCCAAAACCAACAAACATGGAGACATAGATACCCTACATTGATTTTTGGCATCCAGGCCTGATATTGAACCTTGTAAATTAGAGAGCTGTGAAATCAGCTGTAATAATCAGAGGCAATAATCTCTCTGCAGTCAGTGGTAAGTAGTTTGGCTTCCAATAAACCATCTCACCACAGGGTAACATGAAATAGTTTTGCTAAAAGCTTGTTTCAAGGAATTTTTTACTGACATTAGAACAAAGTGTATAAAGGGTTATCTATCGTGATTGGTCTCTGTCTGTCATCTGTGTTTCTGTCAACAACTTCTTGAAACTTCTTTTTAATGGCTAGCTAAAACTTGGCAAAGTTGGTCCTTGGGTCAAGCTAAAGAAAATATTTCCATCTAGTTGTTTCTTTTGAGGATTGCATATATGTCATGAAGAAAAACTGTAGATATACTTATTGGTCACTTTTATCTAGTCATGACAAAATGAATTAGACAGCTCAGCACAAAACAGTTGTAACTGCCTATAAATATATAGGCAGTTACAACTGTTTTGTTCTGAGCCATCAATATGGACATGCTTCTACCTGGCATATTATAGACATTGTGTTTACTTCTTTGAAAATTTTGAAAAATTATAAAATATAAGATTCAAGTTATCTCGCAAACTATACCAACCTAAGATATATAAGAACCCAAACATATTTTGATGCCAGACTAATATACATAGGCCATTAGCCAAAACCAACAAATATGGAGTCATAGATACCCTACATTGATTTTTGGCAGCCAGGCCCGATATTGAACCTTGTAAATTAGAGAGCTGTGAAATCAGCTGTAATAATCAGAGGCAATAATCTTTCTGCAGTCAGCGGTAAGTGGTTTGGCTTCCAATAAACCACCTCACCAGAGGGTAACATGAAATAGTGTTGCTTGAATACTTGATGGCAAAAATGTTTATGTCAACAAAATAATCTACAGGTGATGGTTTAAGGGTAAAGATAAGAGGGGGTTACTCCAGTCTAAAATCTTTATACCTCAATGAAACCCTATCTTAAGGGTAATCATTTGAATTGTCATATCATGATGATTCAAATAAGTACCCACAATACAGGGTTGGAACAAGGACTAGTGAAATATTCTAATTTGAAACCTAAAATACCCCCTCTATTTGTAACTCTGATGGTAGCTAATATTTTGCAAGATTCACAATTGGTGTTTTAGTTTTGAGAAAAACATTGATTGCCTCACATTCTGAATGCAAATCTTAGAGCAGTCGTCAAAGCCCAGTTGGTAGCATATCGGACTGACAATCTAGAGGTCTCAGGTTCGTTTCCTGACGAAGGCATCCATCCTTTTGACAATTTGTCACCCACCAATGGGCTGATAATCGTAGACCTATGCGGGATAGCTGCTAGAGGTCAGGAAAGGGAGTAATGGTAATACTGATGTGAGAAATACCAGGAATCCATTGTTAGGTGCTCCGGCCTCTGATATAAGTGAAATATTGTTGAAAGAGGCCTAAAAATCTATTCAAACAAACAATAAAAAAACACTAAAAAAAGGAAAAAAAGGGGGTTCATTGTTAGCTGTGGTAAAGATAAAAATGGTTAAAGCCAGTGAAAAATTTTGATATCTCAGTGAAAGCCTATGTTGCAGGTACTCATTGAAATCGTCTTGATTATACAAACAACATGGACAAGTTCATTGAAATATTTTTACCTAAAAATCCAAAATGAGTGGTACCCCTTCTGCAGCTCTATGAATGGTCTAATTTCACTCACTGGAACTTTTACTTTCTAATGACATCCCAATGTGCTGATAAGGTCATGTCATTGAGTTCTTTTACATGACTTCAAGATATATGAAGCATTGAAGCATTAGTGATGCATGTTGAAATTATTAGGAAACCTTGGTTAACACTGTTGAAGTTCATTATTTCTGGAACATTGCAGAACTATTGCAAGTCCACTTCCTTAATATTGATAGGGTTATATCTTGTCAACATCATTGAAAAAGCAAAGTTAGTTGTTCAAAATGACTTCTTTTACATCAAATTTTTTTTGAGAATTAGTTAAACGGCCAATCTTTTTTGGCCCAATTAATCCATATGATACGTTTTATAGTAAACAATTTCCTCAGAACTACTATGAGAATTTCAATCAAATTTTCACAGAGTTGCTATGTGTTAAACTCTGCAAATGCACAGGCTGATCTTAGTCATTATGATATTTCTCAAAAGTTGACCTGATTTAAAACGTCTAAAGTGGAGTCAAAAAAGTATAAAAGATCAGAAAAATCTAGGGATAACATTTTGGTTTTCTCAGAGCATGAAAACCCAAGACGAAATATGATCAATATGCAATTATCTGAGATTTCCTATTTCTAGTGAACTTGAAGTTTATAACTTGAACCCTGTATGATTGGAATGACCTTGCTTTCAATTGTTTCTTGGAATTCGTAGAAAAGTTAAAAATCAATGCTTTTATAAAGAAGATAAAAAGTTATTGTCTGCTTTGTTTGGCAAACTGGCTGCTTATGGGGTAGTATTCATTGAATCATCACCAGTTGACAAAATTTAAGACTGACAAATCAATTACACATTATTGAGGGCTTAGAGCAAAAACATAGTATGTGTCTATATACTGTATAGAAACATGATTGTTCCATGTTTTTGCATTCAACCCTTACATGATGATGGAAACAAATAGGTTGTGCATCAGGCTCCCAATCTTCAATCCTAAAATATCATGGCTTCAATCCCTAGTGGTTTCATATATCGTTTCCAACATCTGTCACCCATCAATGGGTGGATTATCTAAATCTTGTATGGAATAGCAGTTAGAAGCTGGGAAAAGATATTATGGTAGTACTGGTGCAAGATACACTAGGATACCATTGTTTGAAAAAATAGTTAAAAGCAGCGTTAAACCCCATTCAAACAAAAGGAAGCAAAAATTTCAAATGCAACATAGAAGCAATACCTACAGAGAAATGCTGAAAATTTTATTCATTCTACACAAGGAAATATATGGATAGTTTTACGTTACTTTTTATTGTTACGCTTCTCTTATTGACTAATATTGTCCTACATAGACATGCAATCTTATCTTTGCCTATGCTCTTAGAGTTCTTTCTATTTCATTCTATTGCTACCATCATAGCACAGTTGGTTGTGCATCAGACCGTCAGTCTAGAGGTCTTGGGTTCGATCCCCATCAGCGGCACTTATCCTTTCCAACTTTTTGTCTCTCACAAATAAGTTGATTATGGAAGACCTATGTGGGATAGCAGCTACACGCTAGGAAATGATGTAACGGTAGTACTGGTGTGAGAAACACCGGGAATCCATTGTTAGGTGCTCCAGCCGCTGCGATATAACTGAAAGATTGTTGAAGTTGCCATTATACCCCGTTCAAACAAATAAACTTGATTCTATCTCTAAAAAATATATTTGGGATGGGGTATATATGAGTTGGCATGTTATTGTTGGTTACAATTCTTGAGCCAGTATGGAAAAATTGTGCAGCCATGTTTTAATAATGTAATAAGCTGATGCCAATCTTTATTAAGTGGTCTCCCCTTTAATATCAGACATCATTAAGACTCCTTAAAAACCTGATAACATTCTTTGAAAATAGATCTTAGTGTTTCTTTGATCATAAGCTTAATTTAGATGTTTTCAGTGGCAGAAATATGCACAGGTGTATTATGCTATCAAGTTACATTTCGATGGCTAAGCGCGAAACAGTTGTAACTGCCCATATGTTCATAGACAGTTACCACTGTTTTGCACTGAGCCATTAATTTAGGTGTTTGAAGCCCTTGTCATGCTAAACTTGTAATATTCCCTGTTTTTGCAGGTTTAGACAAAGATCAGCCTGTATATATTTGCAGTCTGATCTTAGTATGAACCACCTGACTTCTTTATAAAGCTGAAAAGTTTATAAATTACATTTCCAAAGTAAATACTGGCTCATGATGAGAGCATTGATTGCTTCAGCACTTTGATTTTAAATAATTTCACAAAGGGTTATTATTTAGCATGACAAGGATTAGCCTTAGTAACTCAAGATACAATTGGTAGATCCTATCAATAAGCATCTGCTGATTCTTAAGGTCAATATCATATGTTAAGGTCAATATGATTTCTTACATTTTATTTTAGAAGAAAGTACTGAAACACATTACCATTAAATGTTGCTGTTTTAACAGCTATTTTAGACTCAGTTCCTTTATTTTGAGTGATGATGGCTTTCACTGGTAATCAAGTAATTATTCCAAGGCTAGTAAAAGACAATCTCACAAGGTCAAGGTCAATCATGTAGGTCAGAGTTCTGAAAAACCCAGCAGTATTTGTTAAACAAACTAACCTGTTAGTGTATTGTGCATTGCTCTAAAAGTAAGTTAAAAATCTCCATTTAAATTGGTTTGTTCTAGACAGGAGGTATTCTGCATTATTTTCAAGATCTCTGAGACCCACAATTACTGTGATTTCATTTGTCGCTTTTCTATCCTTGTTAATATTCTCATCAGGCCTAATCAATCCCTTTGATTATCGCAGCCTATTCATGCCGTGATCCGAAAATTCAATATAAATCTTGAAGAATGCTTAGTGCGTAGACAAGCCGTAATCTCAAATATCTGGAGAGCCAGTCTAAGGAGGTTTATAGGGAGTATTAGACTGTAGACCAGTCATCAATACACTAATTAAATTGTTTCTCCCAGAAATATTCCTTTATAGTCTTTAAGACTACGTTCTGAAAAATTTATTGTAAGCCTTCAAGTAGGATGAAATTCAAACCATTTTACATTTAGTTCCATGTAGAGCTGAGACGCGTAGAAATTTTGTATCTGGGTACTCGAGATCTCATTACCTGTGGTACTTGAGTACCCTATTATTACTGTCCGTATATTTATTCTACAAACTTAATACAAAAGAAGATCCAGAATTTTAGTAAAGCTGGATGGAAGATATACAAATTCTGACATGGTCACTGGTGAGGGTGTTGCGAGTGACTCATAAATAAGTAGCCAGGACTTGCAAAACTATCTAATATTACTCCTTAGGACCTTCTGGAAATCACTTTCAGAAAAGAATTGAAGATTGTTAGAAACTCCAACATTTGTCTAGATCAGCGCTCCTGTGATAATACAGTCAAAGATATGAGCAAATCTAGGGCCACTATGATCCCCTTGTAATTCAATAAGGTTGTATTGTGTTTATGTGAATGAAATCAACAGTAGATAAGTGCCACATTAGATGTTCCCTATTTGCATGATTAATGAACTTTGTGGGACAGCATGGTGATTGTTTGTGACCATAAGAGCATATTAGGACCACCATACTCCCCTTGTGATTCAGTAATGCTGTGTTTCCACTATGTTCCCGGCGATCACAGCAGCCCCATTTCAGACAACCGTGGCTTAAACGGGACGAACGTGGGGCAACCCACGGCGACAGGTCAAGCAAACGTAAGAGAATGGGACTGCCGTGGCAGCCAGGGCACTGTCATAAAATCTGCAACGGCAATCCCTGCTGTAGGAGTAACGTGACAAAACGGGATGAACGCAGCAAACCGTGAAAGCACGTAACATATCATAGAGAAACTTGGAAGAGATCCGTAGCGCAACGAGAAGATTGTTTTCAGCCCTGCAAGCCATGGTCTCTTTTACATTTTGTTGCGTTTCGTCACGGATGTCTCACGTCTCATCCCGTTTTTCACGGCAAGCTAAGGTTAACTTCACACGTTTTGTTGCGTTGAGATATGGCATACCACGGTATGTGACAGTGTTTGGTATATCCTGCTAAGATGTTTTAAGTTATGATACGATCTTAACAGCGCATGCAGACTGAGAAAAAATGATGAAATTTGGAGATCAGCTTCATTCTAGGTTGAGTTCTCAAGGAGTTAACAAAATGTAGTAGAAATTGTTAACAGAAAAATAAATGACCAAGGAGAAACGGGACCGCCATGGCCGCCAGGAACATATTGGAAACGTAGCATAAGGTTGTAATTATGTGTATGTGAATGAGGGCAACAGGAGACAAGTACCAAATTGAATGTTCACTATTTGCATGATTAATGAACTTTGTGTGACTGCATGGTGATTGTTTGTTACTAGGGCCATGAACTCCTTGTGATTTGGTAAGTTTAAAATTGAGTGAATGTGGATGAGGAAACAGGAGATAAGTACCTCATTAGATGTCTCCTTTTTGCATGATAAATGAACTTTGTGTGACAGCATGGTGATTGTTTGTTACTATTTGAGCATTTTAGGGCCACCATGGTCCCCTTGTGATTCAATAAGGTTGTCATTGTGTTTGTGTGAATGAGGGCAACAGGAGATAAGTACCACATTAGATGTTCCCTATTTGCATGATTAATGAACTTTGTGTGACAACGTGGTGATTACAGAAAGAAGTGAAGTCATTTGTTGGTGTTTCTGGAATACTAATGTCTTTTCCTCTCACAATTCAATTTGATTGATTTGGCTGGTCCTTTGTAGTACATAGTAATGGACTTAACACATGTAATTGTTTCACAATCAAAATTTTGGTTTTTAAATGTTATTGCAGGAGACATCTCATGTGATAATAAACTATATCATATAATGAGTTGGAAACTATTGCCTGTGATTTACAATTATTGTTTTAATAAATATGATAGTTATACTATCATATACTTTAACCCTTTGCTGTTTAATCCCTGCTTTTTACGTGCCTATGATTTTGTGATTGAGAAAAACATTGTGAAAAAAGAAGAAATTGCTTCTGACAAGCAATTTCTTCTTTTTCCACACTATTTTCTACCCTACTGAAGGGTTATTTTTCAAATTAAATCCACTTAAAATTTTCGTCTGCAAAATCGTTGAATTTGGACAGGTCCAAAATTTGTAAAACAGGAAAGGGTTAAAACAGATTTGTTAGTGAATATGTCAGCTAATGTATTTAAGATTCAGGCAGTAAATGTTGCTACACCTTTTGGTATGCTGAATAAGCAAATGTCATAGCGCAGTGGTAGGGCGTCAGTGTGTCAATCTAGAGGTCCTGGGTTTTATACCCCACAGTTGCAATCGTCCTCTCTGACTATTTGTCTCCTAACAATGGGTTAATAATTGCAGACCTTTGTGGGATAGCAGTTGGAGGCTAGGAAAGGGTGTAATGGTAGTACTGGTGTGAGAAATACCAGGAATCCATTGTTAGGTACTCCAGCTGTCAGGTTATAACTGAAAGATTGTTGAAAGTGGTCTAAAGTCCCATTCAAACAAACAAATCTTGGTATGCTGATCTGTATCTGCTCTACTTGCCAACACAGAAAAGTCGTCTTGTAAATCACTGCCCTCCTACCTTAGTCCGTCATATTTATGTGGTAGAACTCGGCTATTGTCAAAGTCATTGCAGTGGTTAATGTTCAAATACATATTCAATTGAAATGCCTTGACAACTTTGTGTAACTGCAAAACAATCATTGTTCTGTATCCTGGATGCAAGGACAATGAAAACTTGTAGAAAATAAGCAAAAAAGACAAGCACTAGTCTTATATCCATAACTGACTGCAAAATGATATGTTTACATGTGAGATATTTTTTCCAAAAATTTTAAAGGAAAATTAAAAGGCACCATAAAGCCAGGTGTGAAATATTCTTATATACAAATGAAATGTCTAAACAATATGTTATGCAGTAGACCAGAATCTATACATTATATATTGGTGTATTGCCGCAACAAGCCAATTGGAAGATTGGCTGATGAAGCAAAAGTAAATCTTGCGCTTGTTGATTGAATATTGTATGAAAAACCAGTGAGATGAAAAGATTAGACAGATGATTGTTATTCTCATTGCATGGTACTAAACTAAATATCTTACCACAGCAATATTACAGTTAAGCTGAAAGAATTACAGAATGTTCTTCAGGGCTTTTGTTTTGCACTTCAAATTCATGAGTCTTTGACCCAGGGTTTTCCCTCTATGTTCAAAAGTGCGGGTCATTTTGCCATATAATGACCCCCATTAAACTAGATAAAGAATGTTTCTTTGACAATTTTGGGGGTCATTTCAAAAAAGGGGGGTCCAAATTCAAAGAAACAGTGGGTCATGGAAGACCCTGCTTTGACCCCTTGACCATAAATTTCAAGGGTTCAAAGCTGCTTTTGAATGGGTCTAAACAATTATATAAGTGAATAGTAAGTGAATATATTTGTGATGTAATGCTGATTGACTTCTTTCATTGTCTCCTCCATAACTTTATAAGAGATTCATATAAAATATGAATCTCTTATAAAGATATGAAGGAGACAATTAGATTTAATATAAATGTATGTATTATATATTTATAATCTGCAGCATTATCAAAGTGTTGTGCAAAAGAATTGAAGAGTCAAAACAACCCATTGGAATAAATTCTTAGGGGTCAAAATTTAATATTTTCAGATTTTTGAGGGTCAAAACCCTGGTTTAAGGGTCAAACATGATCCCTGGTTCTTTAAGTCTCATCCAGACCCCTCTTGGGTGAATTGATATGGCTTAGATCAGATAGTGAAATTATGATGTTGCTCTTATTCTATTGGATCCTGCTTTGACCTCTGAGGATCGCAGGAATATCTTCGAAAGAACTACAAGGAAATTGTTCACAATGTTTTCTTCCCCAATAAAACAAAGATTCTTTAATCAGGGGTGTGAAATTCCCATACCTGACTTGTCCAACACAGGCTTTTCTACTTGCGGACAAGTACATTTTTCGATGCCACATGTCCGTGGACAAGTAGATACCACAGCAAATCCTAAAACAGTCCTGAACAGATCTAGGAGAAAAGTCATCCTTTTGTTTGTATCAAAGGGAAGAAAATATTATCTTTAATGAAGAAAATGCTGGTTACAGCATTTTCTTCATTAAAAACAATATTTAATCAATATTTATCTACCCCCATTTTGCGGACAAGTTTATTTTAATCCTGGACAAGTAAGAAATCAGCTTTTACTTGTCCAGGGACAAGTGGAGAAACTCTGTATTTCCACACTCATGCTTTAATTTTTTCAATTAAACAATTTTTCATTTGCAACTTCTCCTAAATTGGATCTCTCTTAAACGTTGTTGTTCGGTATCAAGTTTTGTTTATTACTAATCTCAACTAGAAGTAACCAGTTATTAGCAATAATGATGTATCATATGAAACAGAGTTAAGCCTATTATTGATTCCTAGCTTCACCTCAGTGACAGACATTAAAGATGATATTGATTCTATCTTCATTGGCTAAAAATCTCCTCTTAGTATAATCAGATTAAATCATGCTGCTTCATAGGGTCTTTAACATTTGACAGGGAACAATTGCATTTCAGAGCAATTTTTTTTCTCCTAAAACACAGCTTCTGTATCTGAATATAATTATTTTTTTTAATCAGTTGAACAATGTAGCATTCTTTCCGACTATTTGTCTCTCACCAATGGGTTGATAATCGTAGACCTATGTGAGATAGCGGCTGGAGGCTAGGAAAGGATGTGGTGGTTGTACTGGTGAGTGAAATACCAGGAAACCATTGTTAGGTGCTCCAGCCGCCGCGATATAACTGAAATAATGTTGAAAGCGGCGTTAAACTCCATTCAATCAATCAATGAACAATGTAGAAATAAAACTCTTTTCTAAAAGATTTTTTGGTTAAAAGAACCCCCCCCCTCCCTCAGTTGTTACTGGCTGCATATATGTCTATAGGCAGTTACTTGAGCTCCATTAATTTACCCCCCTACCACCCATTAGACCAATATTGACTAGCCATAATATTGTTCTATGGGGTGGTAGGGGGTTTAATTCGTGGCCCCTGTCATGGTATAGTATAGTTACAACTGTTTATAGTTAGCCATGGATTTGAAATTGTTTAGATATTGAAAGTATCTATTGAAATTTATCTTTCTTTATCTTAGAATGGCATTTTGATGGGTCAGCACAAAGCTATTGTAAGTACCTATAAATATATAATATCACAAAATTATTAGAAGGGAATAGAATAATGAAACAAATATTATCACTACTACATAATAATATAAATCGATGCAGCCATTTGAGAATGATGAGATAAATTCAAAATGGCTGCATCGATTTATATTATTATATAGGAGTGATATTTGTTTCATTTTCTTGAAAAATGCAATTTTTGCAAAAATATTGAAATACTGAGTCTTTTTATTATTTAAATATATAGTTACAATAGTTTTGTTCTAATCTGTCAATTTACTAAGGGGGTAAATAAGAAGAACCAATCAACCCTGCTCATTTTTCTCACCAATCAAGTGTGTTTATTTTCCATCCAATCAAGTTTGTTTATTTTCCAGGTAGCTGGATCACTGCACAAGACCATCTAGATTACCCTAGAGCTGACAGATAGGTATGTTTGTTTGTTCTACAATTTCAAACAATGTTTTCCTTAGAACATACATGGTGGGGGATGTTCCATTAATGTGTCAGAAATTCGATCAGATCGTCTGAGTGGTTAGCACCTTGTGTGATGTACGCCAGTATTTCACCGCTACATCGAGTCGTCTCAAACCATCCTGTCCATTAACCGTTGAATAGTGTCTCTGTATTTAGTTGTAATTAAGAGCTTTTAACTATGATATGGTTTTAAGTGTCTGCAAATCTGTTTGTCTTCTGATAGTTTGAAAAAGATCAATCTTAAAATATAGAGTCTTCATGTTTTACTTGATAATTATTTGTGAGAAAACTGACTGCTGTTGGAACAAACTCATGTTCAACTTAAGAACTTCAAATTATGCTATTTTTCACATGCCTTTTGCTTATGAAAAGAACTTCTCGTTGGTACAATCCTAAAATAACATCATTTAAGGCCAAGGTCATTTTCCAAGGTGAAAGTTGTGCAAAGATTTAAACTTAAACATTGTCCTAGCTTTGAAATTGTAAGCTCTTACATTCAAATAATTATTATTATGTGTATTGCCTGTGACAAGAATTTTCAGTAGATAGTAGATACAGTAAAATCTCGGTAATTCGTATCTCAAGGGACCGGGACAATTTATACTAACTAAACGTAGTACGAACCAACCAATTTCACGCGGTCGGTAGTTTTCTGATGGCTCAGATCGGACATGGTTTTAAGGTACTCTATATTTGTGGCTTTATTCAAAGGCTCTATGGAATATGTTTTAAATCAAGTTCTAACGAGACCCTTTTGTAGAGAGTAAGGACGCAACAAATCTCACCTGAACTATGATCATCTTTCGTTTCGTCCATATTAAAATCCTAAATAAAGTAATTTCGGCAGTTATTTACATGCCAATTATTAACAACATCAGAGTGTTTTCCCTTTGGATCAAATCACTTTGAGTACTCATTCAGTGGACGATGAAATATCGGCATTACAATGAATCTGTGTGAAAGACATGTTGACAATCGAGTCTACGAAGATTTGCACTTTCATTTATGCATGATCGGTACGAGAAAGCTTGATGAAATACAATAAGTAATGTCACTGATTTATCCTTTATTCGATTAAATCCGCAAAAAATTACAAATCAAACAATGCCTGTAAATATTGATGCAAATCAATAACTTCAATTAATACCAATCAACAGGTGTGAAAATCAAGGTATATGTCTATTGTTACACCTAGGACAACTATTGATCGTACAATTCACACCTACGGATTAAACATTTTAATTTGTGTTATTTGGAAACTCTCGGGACTTCACACAGGCTACGAACTACGAACCACCGATGTGCGAATTACTCAGAGCCTTCTTACAAAGATAAAGAAGGAAGAAAATAGGGACCAAAGAATGTATACGAACCAACACATACCTACGAACCACCGGCGTGCGAACGACTGAGATTTTACTGTACTAAAGTAAAGGTCATCTGAGTCAAGGTCAAATATTGTTAAGCTGAAAGAGACTTGTAGTTAGGTAAGGTTTCTTTGTTTTACTAAACTGCTTTCTAATTTTGTTCATCTAACTACTGTTATTTAATGGTGGCAGTTGTCGGGGCATTGGTGTTTAACAAACACATCTTGTTTATCCTATCCAGCACCAAATTTAATATTTGAGAGTCAGGCTTGCCTAAATGATCCTCTTGTTCCAAAAATTGACACACAACAAAGAAATGCATCGCTTTCAGCCTTTAAATTTTGGTGTAATTCTTGAAAAATGATTTTATAGAAGCTTAAAAATAAAACTAAATTTCAAACCCGAAATCTAGAATATTCTAGAAAGTCTACGAATAAATTTTTCAAATTAAACCTAACGATGAAATTATCGAAAAAATATAATTGCACGCAAGTAACTTTCTAATTTCCTTTAATTAATGCCATATATGGAAATATCTCTCCAATAGACACAAACAATGGGGGTGATGATTAGGGGTTGTTTATTGCAGACCTCACAAAATGATAGTCTCCGAGAGAGTATAAACTATCATTGTCACCTAGTAACCCATCCCCTCTGCCACTTTATGGCTACAAAACCACTATTTATTTCCAAACCTACTATTTATTGCCTTCCTACATTTTCTGGTATTTCTTTGTAACTTTTCTGTAAAAATTATAAGAAATTAAACAAATAATTTTATATATACTATTATTCTGTATAATTATACTCCTCACAAAAAGTTAAGCAACAAGGATTTTTATGCTCCCCGAAGGGAGAGCATATAGCCGCCGCTTCGACTGTCCGTCCATCCGTCCGTAATTCCGTCTGTCCGTCCGTCCGTAATTCCGTCTGTCCGTCCGTCCGTCCGTCCATTTCCACCTATTTCTCCATAACCCTTGGGCCAAATCAAATGAAACTTACCATGTGAACTCCCTATGATATAGTGATGATGCATCTGTGATGGTTTTTGGATTTGAGGCCTCGTCACGGGAAAAGGGGACTTAGGGTAGAAAACAGTTTTTCCCAAATTTCTCCTAGTGCAACAGTCAGAATTTAGTGAAATTTCATATTTGAGTAGCAAATCAGATGCCCTTTACTATAAACAATTTGAAACAAACGTAAGAAAAAAATATCATGGAAAAAGGGGGCTAAATGTTTGTTACCTTACGTTAGCATGTAAAATAGTAATTCCGTCCGTCCGTCCGTCCGTCCCCACCTATTTCTCCATAACCCTTGGGCCAAATCAAATGAAACTTACCATGTGAACTCCCTATGATATAATGATGATGCATCTGTGACGGTTTTTGGATTTGAGGCCTCGTCACGGGAAAAGGGGACTTAGGGTAAAAAACAGTTTTTCCCAAATTTCTCCTAGTCTAACAGTCAGAATTTAGTGAAATTTCATATTTGAGTAGCAAATCAGATGCCCTTTACTATAAACAATTTGAAATTAACGTAAAAAAAAATATCACAGAAAAAGGGGGCTAAATGTTTGTTACCTATACGCTAGCGCGTAAAATACAGTTATTCTTTCATTTCTCCTAGTCTCATGCTCAGAATTTGATGAAATTTCACATTTCAGTAGCAAATCAGATGCCCTTTACCATAAGGTATTTGATATTTGTGTCTAAAAATATGTCATGCACAAAGGTAGTTTAATGTTTGTTACCTTTATGTTTGCTGTATAAGATAACATCTTATTTGAGTCCTTGCAATCTGACCACAGAGCATATCTCCTAAAGTATAATAGCTATCAACTTGAAACCTTATGGGTGGATAGATCTTATGGAGGAGAAGTGCAGTGCACAAGAACTACAACTCTTGCTTGCATAATTTTGGAGTTATTGCCCTTTGTTATTTTTTATACTTAGATTATGTCTGGAGCATATCTCCTAAAGTATAATAGCTATCAACTTGAAACTTAATGCATGGATAGATCTCATAGAGGAGAAGTGCAGTGTACAAGAACTGCAACTCTTGCTTGCATAATTTTGGAGTTATTGCCCTTTGTTATTTTTGATACTTAGATTTTGTCTGGAGCATATCTCCTAAAGTATAATAGCTATCAACTTGAATCTTTATGGGTGGATAGATCTCATAGAGGAGAAGTGCAATACACCTGAACTACAACTCTTGCTTGCATAATTTTGGAGTTATTGCCCTTTGTTATTTTTATTACTTAGATTTTATAGGAGGCAAATCTTTGACAGTACATAGAATCTTTTATCTATTAGGCTTCAGTTTACTATCAAGCTTTCTTGGCGGGGGATGTCCATTTCCAACATGGCTCTTGTTTTTGTGACAATGCCTTATTCGGGGAGCATAATCCGTCTCTGACGGCTCTTGTTTTCTTTCTCAAATAGTTTTATTTTCACAACTCATGATCAAAATTTGAGCAATATAAAATTCATGTCTTAAAACACAAATTACGTGAACTGATTTGGATAATCGTGAGAAAGTAACAATGTCACAAAGGGTTGAAAAACCTGCCTTAGAAACAATTGTGCAAAATGTCACTTACAATCAGTTGTGATAGTGAAAAAGCGCTTTTCAGTCAATGTTTTGGAGTCTAGTATCTGATATGACCCCCGTTAGCTTCAACACAAGCACGAACAGGCCTCGGCATCGACCAGATAAGCTTGTCCAATGTCCTCAGTGGAATATTCCTCAATTCCGTTTTCAAGGCCTGTTCCAACTGATCCAGGGTCTGTGGGCGAACATGCTGACCGTAAACACGCCTTCAAAGCATGTCTCATGCATATTCTAAAGGAATAAGTTGTAGGGACTAGCGGGCCAGTCCATTTGTCTTATGTTGTTTGCCCGCAAAACCTCAGTCACAACTCCAGAACGATGGTGTCGAGCATTATCATCCATAAAGATGGAGTTAGGACCTGTCTGCTACGTCAGAGGGATGATTACAGGTGTGATAACCTCGTCTCTGTACCTTACACCAGTCATGGTACCTCGCCTGATGACAACCATCTCTGTTCTGCGTCCGACACAAATGCCTTCCTAGACCATCAAACTCCCCCTCCATATTGGTCATGTTCAGCAATGGTACAGTCGGCATATCGTTTGTTATCAGTTCTCCACACATGTGCCCTACCATCGTTGAAGTCAAGGCAGAATCTTGAATCGTTCGTAAAGAGAACGTGACGCCAACGGTTGACCCTCCAGTTTTAGTGTTGATGTGCTCATATCAATCTTTGCCTTCGATGATGTTGTGGAAGTGGAATGCCCTGAAGTGGTCTCTTGGACCTCAGGCCTTCAACATGATGCCTGTTTCTCACTGTTTGAGTAGAAACTCTGTTTCCTGAAACCCTCTGAGGGTCATTTTGTAGCGATCTAGCTGTAGTGAACCTGTTTCTACGAGCTAGGGTGGAAACATAACGATCTTCGCGAGGTGTTGTTACCCGTGGACGCCCTGAACGTGGTCTCTCTGTCATCCTTCCAGTTTGATGGTACCCATTTATTGCTCTTGAGACAACGCTGCGATGAACATTAAAGTGATTGGCAGCAGCAGTTTGTGTCATTCCACCCTGTACTATTCCAACAATTTGAGCCACTTCAGTTGGTGTCAAGTGACGTCTTGCCATGATTGAGATGATAATGACATCAAAGTATCCATTCTGACAGGTTTTAAGCAAATAAAGAGTACATGCAAAGTGTGGAACAAGTGTATGCTACACGTTTTGCATGGATGTTTTGAGGGCGTCTAGGTTCAAATCGCGAGATAAATGATTTTTGAAACAATATCATTGAATATTCTCTAAGGTGTGTTAAGTATTAGATATGGCTGCAAGAATTTCATTTCGATGCAAACAAATTCTGTTATACAAAAGAAATTTTGAAGCCACCGTCATAGCGCAGTTGGTAGCGCGTCGGACTGTCAGTCCAGAGGTCACGGGTTCGATCCCCGTCGGCGGCACTCATTCTTTCCGACTATTTGTCTCTCACCAATAGGTTGATAATCGTAGACCTATGTGAGATAGCAGCTGGAGGCTAGGAAAGGATGTCGTGGTTGTACTGGTGACAGAAATACCAGGAAACCATTGTTAGGTGCTCCAGCCGTTCAATCAATCAATCAATAAAACAAAAGAAATATTGAAAAAAATATTATTGTTGCTTAACTTTTTGTGAGGAGTATATTATATTGCCATCTATGGGCAAAACTGAAGTACCTAATAAACGCTCCCGGGAGCTATACATTATTTGGTCAGGGAGTTTTTATTTAGTATGTGTTTTTGATTAAAATAACCATTAGAATTGATGTCTTTTATGCCTTTTTCCCTTCGATTTTAGGTGAATTTCCTCAAAATAATCATATAAATGATTGTTTAGAGGAAATTCATCTTAAATTAAAGAAGAAGTATCAAACAGTTCCTAAAATTCAGGCATTTGAACTGGGTTTTCATTGTGAAAAAAAATTTAGGGGTGCTACTTTTAGAGAGGGTGCTATCATTAGAGGAAATACAGTAAGTTCCTATATTCGGCATATACTATCCATGAAGAGCATTGCAAGGGTTCAGTGCAACACTGTACTAAATGTCTATACATTTTTTAGACACTTAGTACAGTCTTGCAATGAACCCTTGAAATTATGTCATGTGTTTGGTCCTGTGTGGCTAAATAGTTAGCTTTGCAGATTTGTGATCTGAGAAAAATGTAGTTCTAGGCTGGAATCATAGCTGCGCCACTGGTGACATAGAAATGTCATAAGGCAAGGCATTTCAGAGCCAAAACCTAGTGTTTTAGAGATTCAAAACAGCACATGGATCAGTGAACTTTGGTTGTGATATGATTGACAGATTGTTAAAAGAAGTGTTAAACACCATTCCAAATCAGACATATGTGTGTTTCTTATTGGTTTTTGACATCTGCATCTTGTTGAATTAAGGATTGATTGATTGATTGAATGAAGTTTTACGTCGCTTTCAACTTTTTTATTATGCCCCCAATAGGGAGGCATCATAAATTTGACTTGTCCGTCCGTCCGTCTGTCTGTCCGTCTGTCCGTCTGTCCGTCCGTCATTCCGTCCAAAAACTTTAACATTGGCCATAACTTCCTTATTACTTAACATATTCGCATCATACTTTACCACAACATTCCTTGGTACATTACTTTCTGTAGGCACATACTTTGGTGACCTTGACCCCTGGATGACCTTGACCTTCAACATAGATTGGCCATAATTTAAAATCAAAGCGGTGTCGGGGGCATTGTCATCTTACAGTGACAGCTCTTGTTTCAGTTATATCGCGGAGGCTGGAGCACCTAACAATGGTTTCCTGTTATTTCTCTCACCAGTACAACCACGACATCCTTTCCTAGCCTCCAGCTGCTATCTCACATAGGTCTACGATTATCAACCCATTGGTGAAATACAAATAGTTGGAAAGAATGAGTGCCGCCGTCCGGGATCAAACCTGGGACCTCTAGATTGACAGTCCAACGCGCAACCAACTGCACTATGACGATGGCTCCTGTTGAATTAAGGAAGGGGAGAAAAAGAAATAATAGAAAAAAAATTGTTTCCTTGAAGAGTTGGCCTGGTCTGAGGTGTCAAACTTTATTGAGTAGTTCCATCTCTCAGACAGTAACAGAGATTAATGCTGAATTCATTAGGTTAGAGAGAAGCCCTGAAATTTTCTTGCCATTCATTTGAACCGCTGATTGAATTTTCACTATTGTCTGAAATGCTGTTTCATTAATGAAAGAGAACTATTTTGAATAGGGATTAGTGCAAAACTATTGTAAGTGCCTAAAATATTTTAAGAACTTACAATGGTTTTAGACTGATTCCTGGAATTAACAGTAGATATTAACAGCAATTCATTTTGAAATTTGAAAGAAGGGGTCACTAGGACTCCCATAATTTGAAACAATTAGTCTCAACATGCTCCCAGCTGCACATGGGCATAAAGCCTGTAGGAATATTGCACATTGATATAATAAATTCAGAGTTCAATCTTAATTTTGGGCTATTTCATTTTGAATTTTATATTTTATGCTTAGATAATTTGTTTGGCTGGTATAGTAGTAAACAAAATGTTGGGTCATTTTCTCTCTTCAATATGAAAGATATGTTATATATATATATATATTTCTGAAAATTTTGCATCCCAGGGACTGACATAATTTTATTTGAAAAATAAGAGTCCTTTGTGAAAAATGTGCATCTTTGATGCGGGATGCACAGCAAAATGAATCACTGTATTAAGCCCTTGTTTTTCTGAAGCACAAGTTAAATGTTCAACCAGTTACCATTAAACATTTAAATCAAAGGCTTTTAAGCATATAGTATGCAGCCCCTGTATGATTCATCAATTTTGTTGTTGATGATAAAATTTACTAGCCTTCATTAGGAATACTGATTGATTTTCACTATTTTATGTAAAACTGTTTGATCTTTCAGACATTCTTCATATCATCTGAGCCTGTGAGTGACACTTCCAACAATTTCATGTGTGCATGATAGAATTATGTTGAGTAGCCTTGACAATCACTCAGTATAAATAAAATATTCTAGCATTGTGAACAGAAACTATTGGTCAAAAAAATTAATAGCCATCTATTGAATGCGAAGTGAAAACTTATCAGACTGTGCGGCTGCACAGGCTGATCTGAGTCTTAACATTGCATATATATAAAATCGTTGGAAATGCCACACAAAGGCTCATTTACCTATGTGCTGAGAGACGTAAGATTCAATGTCAAAATGATTTGTCATATGAAAAATAAAATTTAGCCAAGTGGGGGATCTTACTCAAAACCTAAGATTTAACATACCTTTTGATTGAGCAAGAAGTGGATGTGACCTTTATTTTGTAAAGATTCAAAATGTAGTATAAACACGAAGTATGTTATGTACTGGTTAATGAATGGATTGATCAGAAGTATATTTTGTCCAAGTTAACGAATGGATTGATCAGAAGTCTATTTTGTCCCGGTTAACGAAAGGATTGATTAGAAGTATATCATGTCCTGATTAACAAATGGATTGATCAGAAGTATATTATGTCCTGGTTAACGAAAGGATTGATCAGAAGTATATTATGTCCTGGTTAACAAAAGGATTGATCAGAAGTATATTATGTCCTGGTTTACAAATGGATTGACTAGAAGTCTATTTTGTCCTGGTTAACGAAAGGATTGATCAGAAGTATATTATGTCCTGGTTTACAAATGGATTGATAAGAAGTATATTTTGTCCTGGTTTACAAATTGATTGACTAGAAGTCCATTTTGTCCTGGTTAACGAAAGGATTGATTAGAAGTATATTATTTCCTGGTTAACAAATGGGTTGATAAGAAGTATATTATGTCCTGGTTTACAAATGGATTGACTAGAATTATATTTTGTCCTGGTTAACGAAAGGATTGATCAGAAGTATATTATTTCCTGGTTAACAAATGGGTTGATAAGAAGTATATTATGCCCTGGGTAATGGAGAAGAGGTAGATGCTACCTTTAGTTAAAAAGAAATTAAATAAAACCTAATATGAGCAGAGTAGATTATGTTGTGGTTAATGAATTGATTGATCAAAGGAATCTTTCATCAAGCTGTTAATTGATGACACCTTACATTAAGATAGAGAACTAGAATTACTTTGTCATTAGCTAGAATCTTGATTTGATTGAATCAATTTCACTGGTGTCTTAACTGGGAATTAGGTATTTTGGTGTTAATGAAGTTCATTAAAGTTTTGTCTCGATTAACTCTTGTTACACTGAATAAAAACCTTGACAAAAAAAGCATTAAGATTAGGTGGTGAAGACTTAGATCAGTCTGCACCTAAAAATAAAAATATAGAAGTCGCAGTCCATCATTCTCAAGCAATAATGTCTTTAAAGAGACCATTTATGTTAAAGATCAAATGAAAAGCTAATTTTGGAACGTGTGTTTAAAACATCTCCTGATAATTATCAATGAAATAAGGCGACACAAAAAGTTCGCGTCGAAAAAAACAAATTTAAAAGAACGGTATTGGCAAAAATACGACCGTGATTTATTGGAAAATTTTACCTGGCCAGAAATACGTACACGCACATCCGCAATAGCTATGACGTCTCTGCGAGGGATTCCCCGTTCTAGATAAACAAAGAGAGCATCGTAAATATGACCACTTTCAAATGAAACGAAGAAAAATATATCCTGTTACCCACTTACCCACATGTTCAACTGAGATCGTTTGAGCCCACTCGCTTTGAATATGTAGTATCATCACAGTCTGAATCCGATTAAGAAATGTAACTTTAATTAAGTAATATTAATTAATTGATAATCACTCGTTAAAAAGGGTTTTAATGATAATATTTATTATACTATTATATGGCATTTGTGTAAATGTGAGATAAAATGGATAATTAAATACTTTATTCGCCTTTTATTCAAATATACTTTTCAAATTATTTTTTCTAAGCACAAAAGTAGATGACAAGTTAGCCGCCACCTTAGCGCAGATGGTTAGGCATAAGACTTCCAATCTGGATGTCGTGGGTTCGATCCCCGGTGGCGGCAAATATCCTTTCCGACGTTTGTCTCTCACCAATGGGTTGATAAAATCGTAAACCTATGTGAGATAGCAGTCGAGGCTAGGAAAGGGTGTAATGGTAGTACAGGTGAAAGAAATACCAGGAATCCATTGTTAGGTGCTCCGACCGCCGCGATATAACTGCGAAATTGTTGAAAGCGGCGTTAAACCCATTCAAACAAACGAAAGATGACAAGTTATATGCGTATTAAATATGGAGCTCGTAGATTTTGGTCATCCATTGTTAATTTGCACCACCTTTAAGCACATTGCACACATTGATTAACTATCTGATAAGTGTGCTTATTTATCCGTTTACTAAGCTAAACACTATATAAGTTATATACAGGCCGAGTTGACGGGCCGAGTTTTACACAGGCCGAGTTTTACGCGGGCCGAGTTTTTAACAGGCCGAGTTGACAGGACACCGAAGAAATCGAGTCAGACCAGTACCTGACAGCCCCAACGATCGAATCGGAAATAGCTCTCCGAGTCTAATCTATTGTGCAACATTTAATTTCAACCTACCAATAAAATGGTTATTAATGATATACCTAAGATATGTCACATGTTTTTTGTGGAAAATTCAAATTTCGTTGTCATTTTTTTTTTGTTGTTGTCGTTTTTTTCTTTTTTACAACGCTTACTGGAAATCCCGATTGACCTTTCTTGTCAATTAAAATATGAAAAAAGGGTTGGCGTTGGGAACCATTTTTAAATTCACCAAGATTAAAAATCTAAATTTCAAGCAGTTTGATTACAAACTTTTTCAAATATGTCAATGACGTCAAAATTTAATTATTTATCCCTTTACATGATTATACAGGTGTCATCATGTTACAAAAACGATGCGAAGAATTTTTTATTCTAAAGAGAACCACCAGAAAGGGCTATGAAACTATACAAATCGTTCTTTAGCCCCCAAAATGTTGCAAACGCAGCTGTATTAAAACTAAATCTATGGCATTCTAGTCGCTTGGAAAGAATATAATGTATATCTTACCTATTCTGCGGTGTTTTCGAATTTCAATGACGATTTTAGCGTTTTGGGCATTATTCCACCAAAGGTAATTTATCCATGCGATCACAATTATCCATAAATTAACCTCCATTGACAGAACTTTTTATTGTTCATTTATTTTTTGTCACAGCTGTTTGCGCTTTCTTTAAGTCTCATTTTTTTATAATTTAAAACAAAAGTTAGATATCACCCCAGACTCTTACACCGTTGCAAGAATTAAAAGATAAAGGAGAAAGATAAACAGATGTCCTCTCATAAGCCGCAAATCACATGTGTAAGTGTCATAAAGATTGTCTTTTCTTACGCAACGTTCCATACCATGTGTCAAGTTTCTTTGATCTGTCCGTGTCAATGCACCAATCAATTGTCCATGTCACATATTGATAAGCGCCTAATCACACGTGCGTGTCGCCTTTATTTTGGTCAATATAACAGACCACATGACAATTTCCTTTGATCTTTCCGTGACAATGCACTTATCAATTACCCATGTCACTGATTTTCTTTTAAATTACTCTTATATTCTCAAACTATCACGCAAAAAGCGAGAAATTTCAGTTGACAGAATCTGAACTATTTCATACACAAAAAGCTCTTTTTCGACATGCTTCAAAACAGTGCAGCTATAGATTAGAGAAAGCTGAAAATACAACGTTTCTAATGTCAAATCGATGTCAAGAGAAGAAATGGTGAAAACGGTCATTTATAATCAATCAAATTCTAAAAATCTGTTGTATATGAGAATAACAAAATCAGTACATAGTTTCGTGGTTTATTCCCTTTGTCTTAACCCATTTCGTCTACACTATAAAGATATTGGGAAAGATGAAAAATTCCCATTTGGTCTAAAGAAAGAAAGAAAGAAAGAGAAATGACATCCATAAATTTTTTCACTCATTAACGTTCCATCCGTTCGTAGATTCTTTCATCAACCAATTCATTTATTCTTTCTTTCTTTTGTTCATTCATTCATTCCCTGATAACTTTATATCTTGAGGTCATATATTTCTTTAAGTTGTAATTATTACTTCTTGCTACTGATGCAAATCATACATGAAATAGAGCTTACCCTGACCCCTTCAACTATGCATAAAAACGTTCCCTGACCCCAAGTTTTAATGCCCAGGAAAGCAAAATGTTGCAATTTAGCTCTAGGAAATTTGAGCTGTCACGTCATTTTAATGCGTCAATGGTTATCAAAAGTGCGTCATGCTATTGATATTAGTTAAGTTAAAACTGTCTCTTTAACACCTAAATTGATTGTCAGTTAACTAACTCCGGCGATCGGATTGGCGATCGTAATTGACAGTTTACTATTAATCTTCAATACTTGCTAGTCACGGGTTTACACCAAAACAATAATTGGTGAAATGAAGTTGCTATTTTTTCCATAGTAGATGGTGTTCGGTGAGTCTTTTTTCTATTCTTTTTAGACTACTCTCGGTTCATGCTTTCTCGCTTCTTTAGATTCCTACCCTGATCTAACGGGAACGAAGAGGGGTTAATTCCCGAAGTATTTAGGTTGCGACATCCAGGGGCAATGCAATAATGCAAAATTCAAGTACTTTTTCGAGTGGAATTTATCATAAATCGATCTAACATACGTAGCCACTGACAAATTCTTTACTATGCCAGTATTATCTATCCCTCGCGGTGACGTCACATGCCTAAGTCACGTGACCGAGAAGTTATCAAAGACCGGCTACAGGTGTGTTTATCGAAAGTCGTGAAATTCACAGTTATAAAAAATCATTTTTTTATTCTGGATATTGCATCGTATTTAATTTTTACTTATGAATACATAAAGAAACGGTTGTAAACGCTTTTCATTTGACCTTTAAGCAACTATGTTCAAAATCATTTTCTTTACATCAAAACATCTTAAAAAGTAGATAGTCTTGCTCTGAACATTATAGGAAATAAATTCAATGTTGTTAAAACTCAACTGAATTGTCTCAACGATTCTTATGAGTTTGTACAACATAAAACTTTTGAGAAATTTGCAATAATATATATATCCAATCAAATTTATGTTGTTGCTTGATACAAATTTACTGTACTTAAAATGAAATATTGTGTTCTTCTTTTACATAAATTTATTCGGTCAGGAATATAGAGTTCGGTTGTGAATAGCTAAAGCTGTTAATGAAAAAAGGCACTGTCCTTGACTCAGTAATCAAGTTTTATATCCAAGATCCTAACTGATATTAATGCATAGGCAACTAACAATAGGTACGAAAAAGAAGAATTATTTTGTCATCAACTAGACCCGTAATTGTATTATCTGAATTCTGTGCACCATCTCCTTGGTCCTCACAAATCAACTGATTTGATTACATCTAAGCTAGTGTCTGGATTTTCAGTAAGGAAGGGTAAATTAGTGAATTACCAGCTTAAGAAAAAATTGATCTGTCAGGCATTATGTACTGGTATTCTTTATTGAGTTCAGAGGGGATGAAATGGATTGTAGATTTTAAAAGATATTTCTAGCCTGCGTTTTAGTTTGTAGAATTCAAGCAACTTTATAGCATGACCAGTCAATAAAATCTAAGGCTGGTCCAAATCCAAAAACATCCAGACAAGAACTTTCAATCAGATAAAACTTCAAAAATCCTTTTCTTTTTAGCTCCCTTAAGCTTTTAGGATCACCCTGAGTTCCTCGTCTGTCATGTGTTGAGGGCCGTGAATCATCAACTTTCTTAAAACTTCAACCTCCTGAATGGCTGGGCAAATTTCAATGAAATTTTGCCAAAATGTTCTTAGGTTGACCCTCTTAAAGATTCTTCTTGAAATTTTGAATGTTCCCAAAAATCGGGAAGGCAAATATAGCTTATTTTGTCCCTGAAACTTTGAAACGCCTTCTCAGTAACCAATTGGCAGATTTCAACCAAACTTGGCAGGAACATTTGGCTGGTCCAATAAAGTTCATGTGAGCAGTTAAGTGCCATTTTTGCCCTATTGTTTGGAAAAAAAAACAAAGTTGTCTTTGAAGAAACTGCTCGCAAAAATTTTCCATATTGAGGGTTGAGTGCAAGACTATACTAAGTGTATAAAGATTTTATACACTTAGTACAGTCTTGCACTGAACACTCAAATTTTTGTTATACAAAACTCTATAATTCCTTGGGCAAGGCATTTCAGAGTCAGAGCTTAGTAATGGAGATACCTCATAAGAAGCTCATGAAAATAATGCCATGACTAAGATTGTTTGAAGACATGTTAAACATTGAAATTGAATTTTCAGGGGTATTTGTGGTACGGGGGGAATGGGTTAAACATGGAATAGATCAATAATTGTTTACTGAAATTGAAAATAAGAATTTTGCAATGACTTAGATTGTTATAAGAGATTTTAAACATTGAAATCAAATTTTCAGGGGTATAAATGTGGGGGGAATGGGTTAAACATGGAAGAGATCAATAATTGTTTACTGAAATCGGAACCTATGGCTATAAAATAAGGCATGAAGCAGTAATAGTTTTAATTGTGTCATGAAAATACAATCAAAGAGTTCCTGCAACTGCAGGCTGTTATTAAGTAATCATTGATTCTCCATTTACATGGTTACAATTAAGCTTAGATTATACAGCTTGAAGCACAAGAGGGTTTTTTAACCATTAAAATGGTGAATCTTTTGGAGCTTAATATTTTGTTAAAGAAGTATTTTTCTGGTTCAAAGATTAATCAGGAGATATTGTCTTGCTTAATAAAAAAACATTGGTTAAATTGCATTAAAATCACAGTGGAAAAAGCACTCAATGCATTAGTTTTGAGCAAATATTTATTTCAAAAATATAAATTCTATGCAATTCACGACTTAAAGAGGCAAAATCAGGTACTATAGACTAAATATCAGGCTGCATATCGGGTAAAGCCAGCCAAAATTCTTAAATTCCCAGCAAGTCTCTGTCTGGGTACTCATTCGAAACATCTCAATGAGACATTTCAAATGAGTACCAATAACATAGAAGCTGCTGCCAGTTGGTAGTTCATCAGACTATCATTCAAAAGGTCCCAGGTGTGATACCCAATGGTGGCACCATTCTTTCCAACTATTTGTCTTCCACCAATTAGTGGATAATCATAGACCTATGTAGGATAGCAGCTGGAGGCTATGACGGGATGTGATGGCAGTTCTGGTGTGAGAAATACCAGGGACAGCTTCCACAATATAACTGAAAGAGTGTTGAAAAAGCAATGGAAAATCCCCATTCAAACAAAAAACACCTAACAACAAAGGATTTAAGTGAAGAAAGCATGGTTTATAGGTACTTGAGCTTCTGTGATATAACTGAAATTCATTTAAAATTGACTGTAAGGACATTTTGTGGTAGTACTGGTGTGAGAGAATGAGGAATGAATTTTATAGGTACTTGAGACTGATGCTCTTTTAGATTTTTTATTAAAGTCCATGAAATTCTGTTACTTGATGAAGGGTTAAGCAGGCATGCTTGGTATGTAGATACTTGAGCATTTTTTTTCTTTGACTATTCTTTGAATAGGGCAGCTATTCCTGTCACCCAGCAGTTGGCGTCCGCCTCGGGGTAATGCTTTGGTTAAATTTTACTTGCAAATTTTATAAGAATTGACCCTGAGGTTATGTAGTAGTTGAACTAGTTTGATGCATATCCAGGAATACTTAGTGCATGTATAAAGGTACTCAAACTTCTAGAATATGACTAAAATTCTATTTGAATTGACCATATAGCATGTTCTTGATGTACTGGTATGATAAATAACTGGGAAAACATGGTCTTCAGATACTTGAGGTTCTGTGATATGACTTAAATTCCTTAAACATTGACAGTAAGGACATGTAGTCATAGAAATGCTGTGACATATATATTCAGGAAGCAAGGTATATGGGTATACAACCTTTGACAATTTAACTTAAATCTACTCAAATTGAAACAGCACTTCATTGCTGCACTGGTGTGAGAGATAACCAGGAATGCATGTAATCTAGGTACTTGAATCTCCATATATGTCTGCTAATCTATTAAAATTGACTCTAAGGACTTCAAGTTTTTAGCTCCACTGGCCGAAGGCCAGCGAGCTATTGTCATGGCGGTGTGTCCGTCGTGCGTCCGTCCGTCCGTCCGTGCGTGCGTCCGTGCGTGCGTAAACTTTTTCTTTAAACATCTTCTCCTCCCAAACCAATGGGCAGATTTTGATGAAACTTGGTAGAAATGTTCCTTGGGTGACCCTCTTCTAAAATTGTTAAAGAAATTTTGATTGACCCCCAAATATGGGCGTGGCAGGGCGTGGCATTTTTTCACTTTGAAATCTTTAAAAATCTTCTCCTCCCAAACCATTGGTCTAATTTCAATGAAACTTTGCATGGATGTTCCTTGTGTGATCCTTTACCTAAATTGTTCAAGAAATTTTGATTGACCCCCAAATATGGGCGTGGCAGGGCGGGGCTTACTTTGAGCCCAAAATCTTTGAATGACATCTCCTCCTGAACCACTGGGCCGATTTCAACCAAACTTTACCAGAATGTTCCTGGGGTAACCTTTTTCAAAAATTGTTCCTGAAATTTTGATTGGCCCCCCAAATATGGGTGTGGCAGGGCGGGGCTTATTTTGAGCCCGAAATCTTTGAATGACATTTCCTCCTTAACCATTTGGCCGATTTCAATGAAACTTTACCAGAATGTTCCTTGGGAGACCCATTCCAAAAGTTGCTCTCAAAATTTTGATTGGCCCATAAATATGGGCGTGGCAGGGCGGGGCTATTTTGAGCCTGAATTCTTTGAAGGACATCTCCTCCTGAATCACTGGGCTGATTTCAATGAAATTTTACCAGAATGTTCCTTCTGTGACCCTTCTCAAAAATTGTATGCGAAATATTAATAAGCCTATAAATATTGGTATGTCAGGGTGTGGCTTATTTTGAGCCCAAAATCTTTGAACTACATCTCCAGATGAAGGTTGGGTCGATTTCGATGAAACTTGAGAATTCTGGTTCAAATTGAGCCATACCCAGTTAGTTAATATAAAATAGGTCTTAAGAGATTTCAAAGTGTTGTTTTCATTCAAAGAAAGATTCATTTAATGCAAGTCTAATGATGTTAAAGCCAGTGGAGCGATACAGGCCCTCTTGGGCCTCTTGTTTTACTCTTTGAAGGGTGTAAAGAAGAAATGCTTTGATTATGGGTATTTGAGTCTTTTTGATACCACTAGATTTCTACAAAAAATTCTTTTCAATTCAAAATGCTCCAGTCATTCTTGACTTATCTTGAATTATTTGCCCTTGAATATAACAAAATCACTGTTTTTTTTGTGCGTAACTCCTCCTAAACTGTCAATGGGAATGAGTTGAAACAAGACACAATTACTCCCTATGATGTCTGACTGAGTTCCCATTCTAAAAGACGCTGTGTACAGAGAACCCATTGTGCACTTACCAAAATGCGCATGTGTGAAAGAAATAAACATCCGTCAGATACTCGGGAACTCCAGTTTTACTTTCGTTTGGGAAATAAGCAACAATTACCTGTACTTTTAAGTTTTGGATGACAAATTTAATTCTTTCTTGTTTAAAAAAAGCACTCATTTTTTACTTGCCCGAAGCCAAGTGTTACTCGTCAATACGAGCAGACAAGTGGAATTTTACACCTCTGACTTGTAAGAAAAATTCCCTTACCAAACTGACTTAGACAGACTTATATGCCACTTATATGTCAGTTATATGTCAGTTATATGGGGCATATAACTGGCATATAAGCCACTTATATGTTGAGCTGAAATGCAACTATGTGAGATCTATGTATATGCCAGTTATATGTCTGGAATTAGTTAGGGTAGCAATCTCTTTATAAGTTCCATATAACTGACATATAACTGACATATAAGCCTTCTTGGGGTGTCAAATGAATGGAGAACATCTATGTCATTTATATGGATAGCTGCTAAGCCACATAGTCACCTGACACATCAGACCAATGAAATCTCTTCTTGTAATCTCAGTTTAAGCCAATGAAACAAAGTGTTATTTATTTATTCAGTTTAGTGGTAGTTTTGAAAAAAAACTAATGTGTTTACTGTGTTTGGATTATATTGATGTCTAAACAATGAAATTAAGGTAAAAACTAATTGGTTTTTAAATCGTACTGCGAAGCAGTAGATTTATATCTACCGTTTTCCAGAAATCCAGTCTGTTTGACCCACTACATTTTTACCATTATCTTCTGAGCAATGTGTTCAAACCAAATTATGTGTTTTCAAACACCGAAGAAACGGCCTTTTCAGTCACAATCTACAAACTTTGTATACCTTATTTACTTTTCGACAAATAGAGAAGAGGCTAATACAAAATTTGATGTAATTTTCGCTTTTAGTAATTACCAGTTAGTATTTTCAGTGTTTATAACAAGATTTTCGGTTGAGTAAAGGAGTTGAAACTTACAATAGGTTAACTGTATAATTAATTTGTAGCACTTACAATATTACTGCTCTGAACTTTCTCGAACGGTCATTTACCAGTTGTAGGGCTGACAACCAATCAAATTCTGTTATGATTATCACTCGGTCAAAACCCACGCGTAAATTCAGACCATGTGGTATAGATGCAAATGGACATCGTCTGCTCGAAATGTGTCAATTAACTTGTTTATCATTAGTCAATAGTCGTCTGCACTCAAACAGGGAGCGTGGGAAGTTTACTTTCATTTTGCATGTGTTAACAAATAGAAATGATTTTGTAATTTTGAAATATTTGATTTCAATGAGCACTCTGATCACGCTCCAATCCTATTTTCATTAAATTCAAATTTGAGTATGAAGAAAAATTATTCAACAACAAATAAACAGACAAAAACATACGATAAACTGATATATGGGTAAGTTCATATCGGACTCGGTTTCGACCCGAGTTAACCGGGTTTCCATCAGAACGGCCTCGGTTTCGACACTAGTGGTGTCATTGTAACCTTTCAACCTCGACGCTTCTGATCCTGGGTCAGGCTGGTGTTACTTGGGTTCCAAAATGGCGTCGAGAATAGTGCACAACAATTCGATTACAAAGAAATAAATATTCTCTATTACTTTAAATAACAAATACTTTTTTTCTTATTTTATATAGTATTTTGCACGAGTTTATCACATTTCTTAATGGGATAACGATATTTCATGGTAAATTAATTATTATAGCGGTAAATTAGAAGTTTGTTTACTACCACCAGTGGGTAACTCCGTTCACATGAATGTCTTTTCTGCCTATGCATATTACAGTCAATTTTAGATTATTACATCATCTCACGCGTCTCTCGGGCTGCCATTTGAATTTCCCCTAGGATAGCAGCAAGAGCGATCTATTTTTAGAACAACTCATGAATAATCATAGAGTGCTGCTAGATTTAATCGATTTGTCAGAAACCAAAGATATAAATAGCATAGTTGGCGATTTCACGTGTTTCTTGAGGGAAAATGCATTTACAGTATTTGGGAAAACCCAATGCTTGAAATACAAACATGTTGGTAATCAAAATTGTAAATAGTTTAATGAAAAATGTTTGTTGCTAAACAGGCTTTTAGACTCTATAGAGAGAGGAATAATATTAACAGACAAGCTTTTAGCTTGGCGCGTGCTCAATTATAACAATGTAAAAATCTGCTAAGAAATAATTTAGACGAGCAGAGGGCTATCGAATCAGCAAACTTTCAAAATCGGACCCACGAGGTTGGATGAGCTGACGATGTCCTCGAAAAGATGGAGTGTTAAGACAAAAAACTCACAAATTTAAAGATTTTACCAACTTTTATTGTCCAAATTTGAGCCCTTTTGATTGGCGAACTATTGCACTATCCCAGCCTCTCAATGATGTACGATTTACAGTGCTGACAGCACTTTGATTCTCTTTTCTAATTGGTTCATATGTAATTGATATTTTCATTAGGTGCACAATTCACACTTAAATCAATATTTCAGAAATATAGAGGTAATGGACAAGAAATTTTGGGATGTTAAGAAAACATGTTTTAATTGTGATTCTATAACATATATTCAGGATTATTCAAAGAAGCAAATTGCAGTATACTAATCAATGAAAGCATATTTATGAAATAATAATTGTTTCTTTGAACATAGTGAAAAGAAAGTCCTATTTTTGATTCAAATTCATAAGTTGCCCAAAGTAGAAAAAATGCTAGGCTTACAGGCTAGTTCTTTTCATTGCCAAGTTATATAATAATACTTTTACATAACCTCTCCTTTCATTTGCACAGCAAGTATTATTCAAAAGTTAGTTTAGAAGTTGAAAATATTGTACACTGTTTTTGAGACAAAGAAAATTATTTCTTCAGAATAAAGTGCACACAAATGCATTCTGGTACTGACCTACTTTTGACATATACGGGACTTATATGCCCCATATAAATGGCATATAAGTCCCATATAAATGGCATATATGCCCCATATAAATGGCATATAAGTCCCATGTAAGTGGCATAATGGAACATATAAGTGACATATATGGCCCATATAAGTTATTTTTCCCCATCCATATAAGTGGCATATAAAACACATATATGTGACTTATATGGCATTTTAGCCATATATGCCACTTATATGGGACATAGATCTCATTTGCATTTAAAATCCTAATCTGTGACATATAAGCCACATATATTGCAAACAACTATGTTACTTATATGCCGCTTATATGGGACATAGATCTAGACATATAAGTGACATATAAGGCAATTTCGTAGGGGTTACCAGGAAAGCTTGGTATATAAGTACTTTAGCTTCTGTGATAGGACTGAAATTCATTTAAAATCGACAGTAAGGTCATTTTGTTGTAGTACTGGTAAGAGAAATAACCAGGAATGCTTTGTATAAAAGTACCTGTGCTTCTGTGATAGGACTGAAATTCATTTAATATTGACAGTAAGGTAATTTTGTGGTAGTACTGGTGTGAAAAATAACCAGGAATGCTAGGTATATAAGTACTTTAGCTTCTGTGATAGGTCTGGAATTCATTTAAAATTGTCAGAAAGGAAATTTATTGGTTAAACTGGTGTGAGAGATAACCAGGAATGTTTTGTATATAGAAATTGAAATTTGTGACAGGACTAAAATTCATTCTAAACTGACAATAAGGACATTAAGTGGTAGTACTACTATTAAGTATAACTACTTGAGCTTCTGTATTAGAGATGAAATTCATTTAAAATTGACAGTAAGGTCTTTTTGTGGTAGTATTGGTGTGAGAAATAACCAGGAATGCATAGAATATAAGTACTTGAGCTTCTGTGATAGGTCTGGAATTCATTTTACATTACAGTTAGGACATTGAGTGATAGTTCTGGTAAGACAAATTTCCAGGAATGCTCTGTATATAAGTACTTGAGCTTCTGTGATCGGACTGAAATTCATCTTATAAGGACAGTAAGGTTATTTTGTGGTAGTACTGGTGTGAGATACTACCAGGAATGCTTTCTGATTTGTACTTGAGCTTCTGTGATCATAGGACTAAAATTCATTTAAAATTGCCTGTATGGACATCTAGTGGTTGTACTGGTGTGAGAAATAACCAGTAATGCTTGGTATATAAGTTCTTCAGCTTCTCTGCTCGGACTGAAATTCAATTAAAATTGTCAGAAAGGACATTAAGTCGTAGTACTGGTGTGAGAGATAACCAGGAATGTTTTGTATATAAGTAATTGAGATTCTGTGATAGGACTGCAATTCATTCAAAATTGACGGTAAGGACATTAAGTAGTAGTGCTGGTGTGAGAAAAATAAATTGGAATGCTTGGTATATGTATATTTGAGCTTTTGTGATAGAACTGAAATTCATTTAAAATGGACAGTTAGGACATTAGGGAGTAGTACTGTTAGGAGATATAACCGGGAATGCTTGGTATATAAGTAATTTAGCTTCTGTGATAAGACTGGAATTTATTTAATAATGACAGCAAGGTCATTTAGTGGTGGTACTGGTATGTGAAATAAGTAGGATTGCTTGGTATGTAAGTACTTGAGCTTCTGTGATAGGACTGGAATTAATTTAAAATTGACAGTAAGGACATTTTGTGGTAGTACTGGTGTGAGAAATAACCAGGAATGCATAGAATATAAGTACTTGAGCTTCTGTGATAGGTCTGGAATTCATTTTACATTTACAGTTAGGACATTGAGTGGTAGTACTGGTAAGACAAATTTTCAGAAACGCTCTGTATATAAGTACTTGAGCTTCTGTTATAGGACTGAAATTCATCTTATAAAGACAGTAAGGTTATTTTGTGGTAGTACTGGGCCGAGATACTACCAGGAATGCTTGGAAAATATGTATTTTAGCTTCTGTGATTGGACTGAAATTCATTTAAAATTTACGGTAAGGACATTTAGTGGTAGTACCAGTGTGAGAGATAACAAGGAATGCTTGGTATTTAAGTACTTGAAATTCTGTGATTGGACTGAAATTCATTTCAAATGGACAGTAAGAACATTTTGTGGTCGTACTGGTGTGAGAGATAACCAGGAATGCTTAATATATAAGTACTTGAGCTTCTGTGATAGGACTGAAATTCATTTTAGATTGATAGTTAGGACATTTAATGGTAGTACTGGCGTGAAAAATAACCAGGAATGCTAGGTATATAAGTACTTGAGCTTCTGTATTGAGACTGAAATTTATTTAAATTGACAGTTACGTTATTTTGTGGTAGTACTGGTAAGAGAAATGACCAGGAAATGATTGGTAATATTTATTTGAGCTGACTGAAATTCATTTAAAATTGACAGTACGGCCTTTTTATGCCCCCGCATCAATAGATCGGGGGCATATTGTTTTACTCATGTCCGTCTGTCTATCTGTCTGTCTGTCTGTCCGTCCGTCTGTCCGTCCGTCTGTCCGAAAACTTAACCTTGCCAATATCTTCAAGCCTATTCAAGATACAAAGCTAATATTTGGCATGATGATAGATCTCAATAATCGCATTTGCTTGTACCAAAGTCAAGGTCATGTGACAAGGTCAAGGTTATCTGTCAAGGTCAAACGTCCGAAACTTAACCCGAAAACTTAACCTTGCCAATATCTTCAAGCCTATTCAAGATACAAAGCTAATATTTGGCATGATGATAGATCTCAATGATCCGTCTGCTGGTACCAAAGTCAAGGTCATGTGACAAGGTCAAGGTCATCTGTCAAGGTCAAACTTTGAAAAAAAATGCCGTTACGGGGGCATTCGTGTTTAACAAACACATCTTGTTTTGTGAATGTACTGCTGTAAGAGATAACCAGGATTGCTTGGTATATAAGTACTTAAGCCTCTGGGATAAGACTGAAAATCAGTTTAATTGGACAGTTAGGACATTTAGTTGTAGTGCTGGTGTGAAAGATAACCAGGAATGATTGGTATTTAAGTACTTGAGCTCTTTGATAGGATTGAAATTCATTTAAAAAAGTGCAGTAAAGATGTTTAGTGGTAGAACTGGTGTGAGAGATATCAAGGAATTCTTGGTAGTAAAATACCTGAGCTTCTGTGATAAGACTGAAATTCATTTAAAATTGACAAAAAGGACCTTAAGTGGTAGTAATGGTATAAAAAATCAACTAGAAAAGCTTGGTATAAAGTTACTTGTGCTTCTGTGATGAGACTAGAATTCATTAAAAATGGACAGTAAGGACATTTACTGGTAGTAATGGGGTGAGAGATTACCAGAAATGTTTTGTAAATAAGTACTTGAGCTTTTGTGATAGGACTGAAATTAATTTAATATTGACAGTAAGGACATAAAGTGGTAGTACTGGTGGGAGAGATAACCAGGAATACTTGGTTTATAAGTACTTGAGCTTTTGTGATAGGACTGAAATTTATTAGTCCCCCACCGGTTACCGGTTGGGGGACTATAGGTTTGCTCCATTCCGTCTGTCTGTCCGTCCAACCGTCCGTCTGTCCGTCCGTCCGTCCGTCACACTTTTGTCCGGGCTATATCTTCTAAACCATATGTGCTAGTAACTTCAAACTTGGTACACTTATAGACCTCATTGAGGAGAAGTGTCATGTTCAAGAACCGTTACTCTGCCAAGCCCACTTTTTGAGTTATTGCCCTTTGTTGTTTTTAGCCTTACATTCTTGTCCGGATCATATCTCCAAAACTATAAGTGCTAGCAACTTCAAACTTTGTACACTTATAGATCTCATTGAGGAGAAGTGTCATGTTCAAGAACCGTTACTCTGCCATGCCCACTTTTTGAGTTATTGCCCTTTGTTGTTTTTAGCCTTACATTCTTGTCTGGAACATATCTCCTAAAGTATGTGTGCTAGCAACTTCAAACTTTGTACACTTATAGATCTCATTGAGGAGAAGTGTCATGTTCAAGAACCGTTACTCTGCCATGCACACTTTTTGAGTTATTGCCCTTTGTTGTTTTTAGCCTTACATTCTTGTCCGGAGCATATCTCCTAAACTATGTGTGCTAGCAACTTCAAACTTTGTACACTTATAGATCTCATTGAGGAGAAGTGTCATGTTCAAGAACCATTACTCTGCCAAGCCCACTTTTTGAGTTATTGCCCTTTGTTTTTTTAGCCTTACATTCTTGTCCGGATCATATCTCCTAAACCATAAGTGCTAACAACTTCAAACATTGTACACTGATAGATTTTATCGAGGACAAATGTCATGTACAAGAACCGTTACTCTGCCAAGCCCACTTTTTGAGTTTTTGCCCTTTGTTGTTTTTATTCTTACATTCTTGTCCGAATCATATCTCCTAAACTATAAGTGCTAGCAACTTTAAACTTTGTCCACCTATAGATCTCATTGAGGACAAGTGTCATGTTCAAGAACTGTTACTCTGCCACACCCACTTTTTGAGTCATTGCCCTTTGTTGTTTTTACCCTTACATTTTTGTCTGGAACATATCTTCTAAACCATAAGTGCTAGAAACTTCAAACTTGCTACACTTATAGATATCATTGAGGAAATGTGTCATGTACAAGAACTGTCACTCTGCCATGTCCACTTTTTGAGTTATTGCCCTTTGTTGTTTCTATCCTTACATTTTTGTCCCGTACTTATCTCCTTAACTATAAGCTCTAGCAACTTCAAACTTTGTACACTGGTATATCTCATTGAGAAGAAGATCTAGTAAGTAGGAGATATATTATAAGAAAGGATTTTTTGTTATCCGGTGGGGGACTCCTGTATTGCATCGCAATACGACATGCACTTTTTTAAATTGGACTGTAAGGACATTGAGTGTAAGTACTGGTGTGAGAAAAAAACAGGAATGCTTGGTATATAAGTACTTTTGCTTCTGTAATATGACTGAAATTCATTAAACATGGACAGTAAGTACACTGAGTGGTAGTACTGGTGTGTGAAAAACCAGGTATGGTTGGTATATAAGTGGCAAAGCAATCAGTGAAAAAACTGCTTTGGGGCAAATTCTCTAAAAAGTGTGTTTTAACAAATGTGCTTGGTTCCTCAGGGATCGAAACTAACACCAGTCCTCTGCCCTGAAACTGTGGAATTTTAGGGAGGACTGGTAGATGTTACCAAGCTGGAGGTCCTTCAGGCCTGTTGTAAATGGCAGAATTAAGTATTTCAAAGCTGTCCTGTTTTGAAAAATAACTGCCTTTCCATTTCTAAAATTTGAATTACCATATGATAAACATTGTAGAAAAAGAAGAAATTGCTTGTCAAAAGCAATTTCTTCCTTTCCTACAATGTTTTCCTGGCAATTTGTCCCTTAAATTGCTAAAATATCAAACACTGAGCTGCCACCATAGCACAATTGGTTAGGCATAAGACTTCCAATCTAGAAGTTGTGGGTTCGATCCCCGGTGGCGGCAAACATCCTTTCCGACGTATGTCTCTCACCAATGGGTAGATAATCGTAAACCAATGTGAGATAGCAGTCGGAGGCTAGGAAAGGGTGTAATGGTAGCAGTACAGGTGAAAGAAATACCAGGAATCCATTGTTAGGTGCTTCGACCTCCGCGATATAATTGCGAAATTGTTGAAAGCGGCGTAAAACCCGTTCAAACAAACAAATTCATGCAGGACCTGTTGTTATCATAGAGGACTTGCAATATGTAGGGCTAACAGGTCCGTCAGGCTGGTGGCAAAAAGTAGTTAGTGTCAAACCCTGTTCCTTAGCAACATCAAGTAGAAAGACATGAAGCAAAGTATAATCTTTAAGTAAGTTCACTCGTTTTGCAGTGGGATATTACTTGCTTATATTCAACCAATATTTCTCCTTAAACCTTTGAAAAGGGCTACATAAATTATTATAACGTATTTGAGGGAACAGGAGAAAATCCTTTGAGCCTAGTTGTATGTTATTTCAGCTAAAAAATATTTGAGTTTCTGTGCATCATGCATAATTATTCTCACAAAATGTAACTCTTTGATGTAATTTGGTTGTTTTACATCTTGAAATGATTGCATTTCGCAGATACCTGGATTTAGGTATCAAAACACTTACTGGTTGATGATTTATGATTGGTATCACGCATCATTTAGTTTCATCGTTAAACTTGTCTAAACAGAATTAATATTGGGTAAATTTTAGTGTTTTCAAAATACCTGCTATTATAGATGCCAGCTTTGAAGTTACCTTGCATGTCTAAGCATTGTTCAAATTTAAACCTTATCGTGGTGAATTTGAATTGTGTTTCAACCAATCTGCCAATTTTTTTGACATTTCAGGCACTCTGTCGCGAGTTTTCCCGTAGTACTGAAAAAATGGAAGCAGACAGTATAGGCTAAGATCAGCCTGCTTGTCTGTGCAGGCTTATCTTAGTTTATACTGTTGACTAAAGCATTGTATCGAGTGAGAATAGGCCATGCACTGAAGGAGAAGGATGAATGAAAGCTATCTTAGAATCGGAAATCTAGGAACATGAATTTCAGATAAAATTGGAGAGAAGGTCTGAATAATTAAGAGCCTAAGCATTAATGACCTAGTTGGGTAAATTGTATCGGCATTAAAAACTACATTGCTTACCTTTGATCTTCTTTAAACGTTTCTTAACAAAGTGACGACAAAAAAAAAAAACAAACAACAACAATAAAAGGAAATGATATGAAAAGTATCCAGAATAAAATCAAGTGGATTTGATGTATTTTCAAAACTGAGCTCTGAGGCGCCGAGTCCATTGCCATAGGTATGTAGGGTATATCCTGAAAGCATATGACAGGAATTGAACCTAATCCCATGGCGTCAATTATGAAAGTACGTGTTGAGCAAACCTTACAATTTAAGACAAACAAAAATTTCATTTGAAAGTTAAATTGTAGATTTTTAGCTCACCTGAGCACGAAGTGCTCAAGGTGAGCTTTTGGGGTTACTTGATGTCCGTCGTCCGTCGTGCGTCGTCTGTCGTGCGTCGTCCGTCGTCAACATTTACCTTGTGGACACTCTAGAGGCCATATTTTTAGCCCAATCAACCTGAAAATTGGTCAGATTGATTATCTTGATAAAATCTTGGACAAGTTCGAAATTGGGTCAAGTGGGGTCAAAAACTAGGTCACAGGGTCAAATCTTAGAAAAACCTTGTGGACACTCTAGAGGCCATATTTTTAGCCCAATCAACCTGAAAATTGGTCAGAATGATTATCTTGATGAATTCTCGGACAAGTTCGAAATTGGGTCAAGTGGGGCCAAAAACTAGGTCACGGGGTCAAATCTTAGAAAAATGTTGTGGACACTCTAGAGGCCATATTTTTAGCCCAATCAACCTGAAAATTGGTCAGAATGATTATCTTGATGAAATCTCAGACAAGTTCGAAATTGGGTCAAGTGGGGTCAAAAACTAGGTCACGAGGTCAAATCTTAGAAAAATGTTGTGGACACTCTAGAGGCCATATTTTTAGCCCAATCAACCTGAAAATTGGTCAGAATGATTATCTTGATGAAATCTCGGACAAGTTCGAAATTTGGTCAAGTGGGGTCAAAAACTAGGTCACGGGGTCAAATCTTAGAAAAACCCTGTGGACACTCTAGAGGCCATAATTTTAGCCCAATCAACCTGAAAATTGGTCAGAATGATTATCTTGATGAAATCTCGGACAAGTTCGAAATTGGGTCTAGTGGGGTCAAAAACTAGGTAACGGGGTTAAATCTTAGAAAAACCTTGTAGACACTCTAGAGGCCATATTTTTAGCCCAATCAACCTGAAAATTGGTCAGAATGATTATCTTGATGAAATCTCGGACTAGTTCGAAATCGGGTCAAGTGGGGTCAAAAACTAGGTCACAGGGTCAAATCTTAGAAAAACCTTGTGGACACTCTAGAGGCCATATTTTTGGCCCAATCAACCTGAAAATTGGTCAGAATGATTATCTTGATGAAATCTCGGACAAGTTTAAAATTGGGTTAAGTAGGGTCAAAAACTAGGTCACAGGGTCAAATCTTAGAAAAATCTTGTGGACACTCTAGAGGCCATATTTTTAGCCCAATCAACCTGAAAATTGGTCAGAATGATTATCTTGATGAAATCTCGGACAAGTTCGAAATTGGGTCAAGTGGGGTCAAAAACTAGGTCACGAGGTCAAATCTTAGAAAAATGTTGTGGACACTTTAGAGGCCATATTTTAAGCCCAATCAACCTGAAAATAGGTCAGAATGATTATCTTGATGGAATCTTGGACAAGTTCGAAATTTGGTCAAGTGGGGTCAAAAACTAGGTCACAGGGTCAAATCTTAGAAAAACCTTGTGGATACTCTAGAGGCCATATTTTAAGCCCAATCAACCTGAAAATTGGTCAGAATCATTATCTTGATGAAATCTCGGACAAGTTCAAAATTGGGTCAAGTGGGGTCAAAAACTAGGTCACGGGGTCAAATATTAGAAAACCTTGTGGACACTCTAGAG
Source organism: Fragum whitleyi (assembly GCA_948146395.1). Classification (NCBI taxonomy): domain Eukaryota; kingdom Metazoa; phylum Mollusca; class Bivalvia; order Cardiida; family Cardiidae; genus Fragum; species Fragum whitleyi. Next base: position 50,134,088 of record OX411548.1, read on the forward strand.
GCCATATATTTAGCCCAATCAACCTGAAAATTGGTCAGAATGATTATTATCTTGATGAAATCTCAGAAGAGTTTGAAATTGGGTCAAGTGTGGTCAAAAACTAAGTCACGGGGTCAAATCTTAGAAAAACCTTGTGGACACTCTAGAGGCCATATTCTTTGCCCAATCAACCTGAAAATTGGTCAGAATGATTATCTTGATGAAATCTCGGACAAGTTTGGAATTGGGTCAAGTGGGGTCAAAAACTAGGTCATGGGGTCAAATCTTAGAAAAACATTTTAAGATTGTTTATTCAGGTGAGCGATTAAGGGCCACTATGGCCCTCTTGTTCAAAGTGTTGTTTAAACCTGTCTTTATCTAGATCGTAAAATTGGCAAGGGAATCTAATGATTATTATTGCATAAAATCTGCGTTTTCGGGTTATTATAGGCGTACGTTAACGGACAAAACCCGGGCGTTAACAAGAGAAAATGAGGATTAATAAGTAAATTCACGTGCCGTTAACGCCCAGCTTTTTTCACTTAAATATTCTCGATCCGGGCCTATACACTTAATCAGTTTCCTTGTCCAACGTTATTATAGAGCATACTGGAAGATGTTTCTCTGAATCCCGCCTTAAATTGTGTGACGTCATAAATTAACTAAGCAACGTCGGTATAAACAAAATCGATGGTGTAATGCATGACGGCATATAAGTAGGTTTTATATGGTTTCTATGAAATTATTTTGCTCTTATCTATCTTTTTATGCATTAATAGTGTCAATTCGCGCTTTTTTCGGCGTTAACATTTGCAGAGACCCTCATAATACTTTAACGCCCGAGTGCGAAACAATTTTTCGGATCTCTGCAAATGTTAACGCCCTCAAAAACGTGAATTACCCTATAAAAAGTAGATTTCACGGCTCACTGCACAAAATCTACCTATACCTCGTAACATAACCCATGCAGCCTCAACAAAGGCTTAGCTACAAGAGCTAGTAGTGTAGATTTTAAGTCGAAAAAGAAGCACGGCTTCTTAACATATTTACAATAAGAGTAACACACACACACTCATCCCACCCCCACACCCCGGACATAAGACTTATTCTCAGGCTAGTGATCACAGATGCAAAGTTTCAAGATAATACATGTATGGGGTATATAATATATGTTATACCTGTACCTTATACCTGTTAAAATAGGAGATATGACAAAGATTAAATTTTGATAACACCAAGGCTTTGATCGATAATCACACGACTATTTGTAAAAAATAGCCAAGAAAGAGATTTTGCCATGGGTACAACTTTCTCTTAATGATATACACCATGCACTTAGAGAAATTATTTAAATAGCAGCATTGGCTTTTAAATGACCCAAAGATATATTAATGCCAAGAATTTTAATTATGACATTGTTCGGATGTAATTGATGCACATTATGTTGGTATGATTCAGAAAAATACCGGATGGTATTTTATATTTATTTGTATCATGAGGTAATTCCCTTTTTTATGCCCCCACATCATAGATTGTGGACAAATTGAGGGACTAGCGCAACACTGTTGTATGTAAGTGCCTATATATTTGTAGGCACTTAGAATAGTATCCCAGTAACCCCGATATTGCTATTGTCTTGTCAGTTTGACTGTTACATTTCGATAGGTCAGTGCAATACTTTTGTAAGTGCCTATATATTTATAGGCACTTATAAAAGAATTGCACTAACCCCTCAATTATCCACCAAAACTTTTACATTGGCCAAGGTAAGTGGTAAAGTCTTTATATTTCATACCGTATTTATTCTAATAATCGCCCGGGCGTTTATTAGAATAGTCATGATTGACGTAGTTGGGGGTGGGCGATTATTAGAGGTATTCTGTTGGGGAATTATTCAAACTTCCTATGTACGGACCTATAATATCCCTAAAAAGTGACAATACGATGCGTATCTGGCAAATACAAAGTGAATTTCCATAAACGGGGAACAAAGACGCAAAATAATGACACTACTCAGACCTTGCCAGTTTTTCATTCTCGACGGGATTTCCCCCCCCAATATAATGGAGTAATGCGCTGCTTTACATAAACCCGCTATGATTCCAAGGGGTTCTCGCAAATGTATGTAAATTCTACTTTAAAACAATTTCTGAAATGTATTTATTATTAATTTATCATTAGATAGCAATTAGATAGCAATTCCCCTTCTGATGCGGTCTTCGAAAAAAATGTCGACTTTGGCAAGATACAGCGCCGACGACCGTATTTAAAGCTGCTCTTTCACAGTTTTTCATACAAAAAATACAAAACTTGTTCTTAGATTTGGAAATGTGAGTATTTTTAGACGGTTCAGAATGGTCCTAGGGCATTTGAACTAAAACAAACACATTTCAATAATTTTGTAACTTATTTCTTCTAAGTGGCAAGATAAGTAAGGAATCCAGTCTATAAATTTCCAGTCTATAAATTCTAAAATCGTTCTTTTCCGTAATTCATATTTCCCTTTTCCTTGAAATGATATGAAGTTTCAAGCTGTCAAATACTTTGACCTTTATCTTTGATTGAATAAGACAAACATGTGGAATTCCCATGCGTAAATAGTTTGCTCGAAATTGAAAATTACCTTTAAGGCGTTAGGAGTTGCTTTGTTTATTCAGAATGATCGCTAAATTCAAGAATATCATTCTTTCTTTCCATGCATTACCAGATTGAATCTTATTATTTCAAAGCTTTCAACATGATAAGGTCGTTACTTCCAATTAATTTTACGAAAATTTTGGAAAAGCACATTTTCCCGATCTGTGAAAGAGCAGCTTTAAATGTCAATTATTTTACCCATCTTCATTCTTTTTCAGACTGCCTAACACAGATTTCGGGCAAAGCAGGCTGAAATTACTTGATAATGAATGTTTGTAGTGTTCAATAAATGATTCTTGAGTTTCAGAAAATTGTATTATTCTTCGTTTTTGTAGATATAAAAATAAATACGGCGTATCGTGTCCTGACTCCAAATGATCATAACTACATACGATCATAGCTATTGCACGCACTTAATATACATATCGCATTTCAATTCTATTCGATTGTTTGCTTCTCTTACATTTTTCGCGAAACGACAAGAACTAAATTAAGCCACAACATAAAATTATACGTAGTTGGATCGCCTACCTGTGCGAAAAAAAAATTAAGAACTCAGTATTAAAATCCGTAACAAAGCCAAAAAGAGACGGCTAAATAATTATTTTAAAAGGGTTTGACATCACCCCGGACAAATGTTAGGCGCGTGCAAGCTCTGGTAACACTTTCAAAAATAGCCGTCGGCGTCTTTGATCACCTGTTCACCCTCCGCGAAAATAAACTGTTCCGCGTCCTTTACCTCGTCGCAACACAAAACTAGTATTTTTTTTACTAGATTGCTACTCGGATTCAATTTCGGATTTGAAACAAAAATCATTGAATATCGGTAAATTCTTTCTATTCCATTGTTTCTTCAGAATATCGTAATTTTGGATTGAAAGATAGTAAACATGTTACGAACAAAAAAAGTATTTATTTTTCCGCCAGTAGGGGCTGAAAACATCGTGGCGACAACTTACCTCAAATTATACACGCGTTCTTTCTTTGGCATCCGATTTAGAAAATATATTATTCTTTTGATAATCAGTGTTTAAGGTAAAAACATTGAAACAAAGTTATTAAAATCTGATTAATTATGCTGTCACGACCATCGCTAACATAAAAGAAACAAGCGTTTCCCGATCTTTAGTAAATCTCGTAAATTAATCCAAATTCATCTAAATCATCGTAATTTTTGGCATTTGTTGAAGGTGTTTGCATGAATTTTAAGCTATTTGTTGAAAAAATGGGAAGATTGTATGAACATTTTTTCTCCGATGGGGGGATGGGCGATTATTAGAGTTACCAACTTTTTCCGAAAAATTGGTCTTCAAATGTCCGATTTTGGGGGCTGTTTTGGGGGATGGGCGATTATTAGAATATGGGCGATTACTAGAATAAATACGGTATCTGTTTTTTTGCTTGTGATAAGACCTTTCTGTTAGTTCAAGGTAAATGTAACTTTTCAAGTTTTAATATGTATAAAATTTAACTTTGACACTGACCAAGGTGGCAGTGGCATTGGTGTTTAACAACACATGTAGAAAGTGAAAATTAGTGCACATACCCCTTAAGATGCTTTAGATCTTTGCAAGTTTTGGAGAAATTGGTTGGTCCTTAATTTTCTTGAACTCTTTTGATTGATGACCCTTAAATTCTCATTAAGTTCACTGCTGTAAAAACAAAACTTTGACAGACAGTATAGTAGACCAAGATCAGCCTGCACAGATATGCAGTGATTTTAAAAAACAACAAAAAAACTTGACCATAACATCATAATTTCAAATATTTAAGTACACATATAATGATGTTGCTTATCCCTTTCAATCCCAAATTTCCTGCATTCTGCAAGCATTTGTTTGTTTGAATGGGTTTTTAAGCCACTTTCAACATTCTTTCGGTTATGTTATGGCAGCTGGAACGCCTAAGAGTTGATTTCTGGTATTTCTCACACCAGTACTACCATTACATCATTTCCTAGCTTCCATCTGCTATCCCACATAGGTCTGTCATTATCAACCCATTGGCAGGAGACAAATATTCGGAAAGTATGCTTGGGCTGTTGGAAATCAAACCCAGGACCTTTTGAATGATAGTCAGAAGCCCTACCACTATGCTATGATGGGGTCTTCTGCAAGCATGAAGTATTTCTTATATCTAACCAAGGATTTCTACCTCCTCGACTTGTTTACCAAAGTGAAATTTGCTGCCATGGTAACAAAGCAATTTGTTTGGTTTGTTGTAGCCCCTAATGTTGTATTTCTCAACTTCAAAAGACATAATGTTGGTTATTACCTTGTCATTTAGCTTGACAGGTTTGGATATAAATGAATATTTATTTTAGACAAAAACTTTGTCTTGCTTCCTGCTACATTTTCTGTAATCAATACCTGGTTGGGTTCGCAACTGTAATTATACTGAAATTGGTGAATTATAGGTCTTGTACCTCATGCTTTAGCTTTAAAGTACAATGACAGAAACTAAATTACTGTTGGCCATAAATCCTTGAAGTAGTCTCGCGATTACTAAGCAATATTTTAATTAGTTGGTCCTTAATTGCAATTTTAGGTACTTGATTTTGTAGAAGAAAATTATGCATGAAATAAGCCAAAACTTTTTTACTTCAGCTGGAATCAAGATTTTAATATACCATATTTCTCATAATAAACACTCCCAGGAGCTATAAATAACATGGTCAGGGAGCTTTTACTTTGTATGCATTTTCTGATTTAAAAAAGCATTAAAATTGATGTCTTTTTGTCCTTTTCCCTTTCATTTGAGGTGAATTTCCTCTAAACAATCATAATAATGATTGTTTAGAGGAAATTCATCTCAAATTAGAGAAGAAGTCTAAAAATGTTTCTAAAATTTAGGCATTTCAAGTGGGTTTTCTTAGTGAAAAATGTAGGGGTGCTACTATTAGGGAGGGTGCTATTATTACAGGCAATACGGTAGCACTGATAATGTGAATTGGGTAGACTTCAAAAGTACAATGTCAGAGCTACAGGTAGAGGGGGTATTTTGGATTCCAAATTAGATTATTACTTGCACAAATCCTATATGGTGGGTACTCAAGACAATTGTGTCAATCGTGTCAAGCCAATTTAGATGAGTACCCACAATATAGGGTTTCCATGAGAAATACAAATTTTAGACTGGCTTTACCCCCTCTTGCAATGTGGCACCATTATGTGAATCAGGTAGACTGGACAAGTACAATGTGCCACCCCTTCCTTTTTAGCTCAACTAATGGTTTTAAAATCTCTGTTTCTACTAAAGCTATTGCTTTGAAACTTTGCACATGCTTCTGTGAACATAATATTGGCCTCTACACAAAGATTCACTACTCTGATATTGTATTTAGTGGAATTTAACCCTTTTCGGACTTAAAAATTCTTGGCCTAAGTTTTTATGTGCAAATGTTGTGTATCAGTTATAATTCTATTTCTTCTTAAGCCATTGCTTGGAAACTTTGCACATGCTTCTCTGATTATAAAATCAGCATCTAGACAAAGATCTTTTATCTTGACTTTCATTTAATGGAATTTTCCAATGTTAACATTTATTTGCTGTTACTATCCAGCACATGGAATAGTCAAGCTCACCTGTCCACAGACAGCCCTTGTTATCATACTCAGACATGACATCACCTACTTCATAACATAAATTGATATTATTTATCTAAAATGAACTGGCACTCATTAACTTCCGTAAGTGTTCGAGTATTCCCGCGGCGTTATTCAATTTCATATCACCGTTTTATTTGTATTACTTCACATCAACTATAAGAGTCGCTGTAGTACAGAGGGTACAGACGCCTTCCCGTTTGGCGGTAAGTTGTCGGATCGAGTTCAAATCCTGATAGGCACATATTTTAATCTTGTGATTATCATAAATGTTCTTTTTCTATTATCTTATAAATTGTCATAAGTTTTTTGTAGGTTGCAATTTATATTGTAATATTCTATTTCATTCAAATTAGTTGTTTGCGCCAACCAAGACTTTTGTATTCTGATCGGCTGAAAAATTGGTTTCATACCTAAATGAAAACATCCAAATACAGATCTCATTTGCTTTATGATATTTAATTATGAGATATGAAGATATTTAAGTTTTTGATATTGATAACCTAATCACACTAAAACAGGATTTCGATCAACGTATTCAAACCCTGTATATGTTTTTAATTTCATACAGTCATAGAATGAAAAAAAAAACCTGCCTCTTCATTCTTTTGAATAAAGACACATTTCAAAATTTAAATTATTCAGTTGCGCTTGAGATGTGTTTGATCAACAAAAACGAGATCCACATTTCATTGCGTTTCCAGTACGACCTCGCAATGTATAGTTTTAATTTACAGTGATAAATGGACAACACTTTGCAATGATCAGATTTTAAATCAAACAAATAAAGCTTGGTTGAAAGATTTCTGTGCAAAATACCAATAGCCTAATGCAATACTGTTGTATCAAAATAGGTACTTAAAACAATGTTGCCTTATAAAAAGAAATAGAAATATAATGGGTAAAGATTCGGCTTGAACTCATGACCTCCCAGTTATTGGACAACAACCTTACTACCACCGCTAAATTTCCGTGTGTACGATGAGATGTGGTACACTCAATTAAGTTTAAACGTCGCGCGATTAAGTCTAAACTAAGACACATATTTTGCGACTATTAATAGGGGTCAAAAGGAATATTTAATGAGTGCCAGGTTATTGTAGATAAATAATATTAGGCAATCTATTTTTAGATTGTTTGTTTATTTGAATGGGGATTTACGCCGCTTTTATTGCAGTCATATTGCGGCAGCTGGAGCACCTAACAATGGATTCCTGGTATTTCTCACACCAGTACAACCATCACATCATTTCCTAGCCCCCAGCTGCTATCTCACACAGGTTTACAATTATCAACCCATTGGTGGTAGACAAATAGTCGGAAATGATGAGTGCCGCCGTTAGGGATCGAATCCGGGTCCTTTAGATTGACAGTCTGACACGCTACCAACTGGGCTATTTTTAGAAACAATTTGCATAAATCAATGATTTTAACCACTTTCACCTTAATTTCTTTGATTTTACAGATTTCATAGAATTTTAGTACCAAAACATGATTATGAATTTATTATATGATTATTATCTGAAAATATCAATGTTATCTGGTCAAGGCTGTGAAAGAGATTATCATGACTCTGCAAAGCCTCATTATGATAAATTCTCAGAACTTCGACCAGATAACATTGATATTTTTAAGACACAAATATTTTTTATACCCCCCACCTACGAAGTAGAGGGGGGTATATTGGTTTCACCATGTCTGTCTGTCTGTCTGTCCATCCGTCCGTCCGTCCGTAGACCTTTTCTTTTCAGGACTCTAACTCAAGAACCAAATGACCTACAATCATGAAATTTCATACAAATGTTCCTTATGACCCAAGGAAGTGCCCTATCGTTTTGGGGTCATATATGTCAAAGGTCAAGGTCACAGTCAGCCTTTGTTCAATTGTCGTTTCCGGACTCTTAACTCAAGAACCAAGTGTCCTACAATAATGAAACTTTATACAAATGTTCCTTATGACCCAAGGAAGTGCCCTATTGTTTTTGGGTTACATAGGTCAAAGGTCAAGGTCACAGTAAATTTTTGTTCAATTTTCGTTTCCGGACTCTAACTCGAGAACCAAGTGACCTACATGCATGAAACTTTATGCAAATGTTGCTTATGATCCAAGGAAGTGCCCTTTAGTTTTGGGGTCATATAGGTCAAAGGTCAAGGTCACAGTCAATTTTTGTTCAATTTTCATTTCTGGACTCTTAACTCAAAAACCAAGCGACCTAGAATCATGAAACTTCATGCAAATGCTACAAATGACCTCAATATTCGTTACAAACACATCCTGCACTAATAGAACTTACATTCTGACAAAGCGCTTGTGGGGGGTATTAGTCTGCTCTGTGACAGTTCTAGTTTCCTCTATAACTTTCAGATTGTTTGGGCCTGTAAGATTAATTTGCTCATAATTGTGTTATCTTAAGGTTTCTTTACTTTTATCAGGTAATGACTTATTGTTGGATAACTCTGGCTCTAAAACATCATAATTATATAGCTTAATTGACAGGTCAGCTGGCTCTCTTGAGAGTTTATAATCAACTAATGAACCATATGATAATGGTATAACCTAGTTCTTGGAATAATTGATGCTTGTTTGTTTAAGTTTTTATGATCTAATAGGCCGAAATATCTTTGACAAAATTCACCATCATTAGGTCCATAGTAATATAAGTCATTGGTTAGTTATTCACAGCCAAAGTAATTGTTGGCACAAAAAAATGTTAGAACTAGTTTTACTTGAAAAGTTTTGTTTCTTGATAAAAAGATGTTCAGCAAGTTAAAGTACTTGAATGGGAGATTGAATATTCTTCATGCTCAATAGTGTACTATTTCACAAAAGCACAAAGTGAAAGCAGTTTCAGTATTACATAGAGATCAAACATAAGTGATAATTAATTCATATAGCCTGAAGTAATAAACAGCAATATATTCATGTCATTAAGTGATAGGAATTTGTATAAGTTGTATATAAAGGTAAAACTACTTTATCATCATTATTCTTTTGAACAGAGAAAAATTTAAGTACAGAGTTATATTCTCTATCAGTAGCCCATGATTAACATTATATATCGAAATATATTAACATTTGATTGGGGAAAAGGTGCATAAATACTCTGTTGAATCATTTGTGACCTTAATTTTGTGGGATTGGGCCTTTATTAGAGGCTTCAAGATTTTGTAAAATAATATAAAAAAATGGTTGATTCCAACATCTGAACAGAGGGGTGCTGTTTTATTAGAGCATGCGGCTCTATTGGAATTTTTAAAGTACATGTATATGGAGATTCTTATACATGTTAAGAGTTCAGACATGTAAATCTTATACTTGTAAAAAGAAGAAAGTTTCCGAGAGAAAACCTCAAATCCCACATGCAAAGGGGGTTTCCCCTACCTGCTAGAAAATAGCCCTCCTGATGATAAGCTGATGGAGAGATTCTCCATAAACTTATCAGAGCTATGCTGTAGTGCCTTAACCCTTTCCTGTTTTACAAAATTTTGGACCTGTCCAAATTCAAAGGTTTTGCAGACGAAAATTTAAAGTGGATTTAATTTAAAAAATAACCATTTAGTAGGGTAGAAAATAGTGTGGAAAAAGAAGAAATTGCTTGTCAGAAGCAATTTCTTCTTATTTCACAATGTTTTCTCAATCATAAAATCACAGGCATGTAAAAAGCAGGGATTAAACAGCAAAGGGTTAAGGTGTACACCCTCTCCCCATCTGTGCTTTGCACTCTCAAGGATGCCTTCATTTTTAGATCTGCTGTTTTCTGAGAAACCTGAGGTATTGCTTTAGCCTTGTTGTTGTTGTAGTCATGCCAAAACATCGACATTTCGAGATATCTCTGGTTCTACTGAAGGCATTCACTTGAAGCTTGGCACACATGTTCAACTCTAGATGCATTTTGTGTCAATTATGCCCCTTTCTTGCCTTAGATTTGTATCCACCGTCTAGCAATCAACAGCCTAGTGTAGGCACCCATAGGCTAATCATCATTAGTATACATCATTTTCAACAGATTTGCTCCAGATTGACCTTGTTGAAAAAGTATGAATGTTAAAGCCAAGTTCTCCAATTCTCCCTGACATTGCCTCCCACTTAATGCTGGACAATAAAAACTTATGAGGGATGTCAACTGGAGGCTTGGAAGGATTTTAATGGTAACACTGGTGTGAATAATAGCAGGAATCCATAGTTAACTGCTTAAATATGATTGAAATACTATTAAAAGTGAAATACTATTAAAAGTGACATAAAACCTCATTTGATCAGTCCTGACATTGCTTCTTGCACTTCTGGTCTTGTTTTAATGATATTTAGACATCTTTAGGAGACCAAGTGATCTGTGCAAGAAACTACCAGGGTAGGTCAATTTCATCATTATAATTAAGGGCCAAGCCAATCAGACAAAATAAAAAAAAATGAAAAAGTCATCTATTAACTTGGAACCTGTTGTTTAATTTAGGGCTCAGAAAAGAAGATTTTGTGGAAGCTCTATGAACTTCTCCCTGCCTTCCTTTCAGTTCATCTTGGTCAGCCCTTTGACTTGTAATAAATTTGCAAGAAAGGTTGGAGGCACATGATTTACTCACAGGACATATGAATTACCCATAGACAGTAATGTGCAGCTATTCTTCCATTTGTAAATTGCATGCTAAAATGCATGTTTATTGCTCCTCAGACTGTCATAAGTTGGTTCTCCATTCAAATCTTGTCTCTATTCATCGTCTGATTTATGAATGCAGTGAAATAATAAAATGGATGCACAAAATTTTCTGGAAATACAATGTACACAGCTCAGGCCATTGTACTAGAAACTTTTTGTTCCTCAATAAAACTCAACATGTTACATTTCCTCATTGCCCTCACCCGCTAGCTTAAGGTAGTGGACCCCTAATAGTTCCACAACATTTCGGGTAACATGAGCTTTCACAATGTTGGCCGAGGTTTCCTAATTAAAATCATTAGGAAACCTCGATTAACACTGTAAAAGTTCATTACTCCTGAAGTGCCATGGAACTTTTACAGGTCCACTACCTTAAAGAGTGAATCCATAATTATTCATGACATTGAATTTCAGAAGTTATGTTGCTTGTATCTTTATACTGCATATTTCATTTCATGTAAGGTTCATTATATTAGAAATTCCAAGTGACAATCAACCTGACTACATAGAGGATAATCGTTTGTTTCAATGTAGGATTGACAGATTTGAGTGAACAACAGAAGCTTTATATTTTCTTGAGTGGCAAGCCACAAGACTTAGTGTAAGTATAGCTTTTGTTGTTCATAAAATGAAATATAAATCAATCTTAACAAGATTTACAATGAACAATCTCAAAATATTTTTAGATTTCTTAAATGCAAAAATGAGACAAAATGTTAAAATTAAAGGACAAATTTTGTTAAAGCCCACTTTTTTGCATGTGATAATCCATTGCTTTGCAATGTTCATGTTGACGTCACATAATTATTGGACCCCGCTTAGATAATGATAGGGTGAAATGAACGAAATAGGATATATGTTTGTGTGATTTTCACTTGTTAGCTGGTGAGTTAATCAAATGATAATCTACAGTTAATTCTTGATAATCCACCGAAAAGAAAGTTATATACTTTCAAAGATGATATGTTGTAAGTGCAATCAATCTTGCTCAAGCGACCACTTCCATTAAGCGACTATTTCTATTGAGCGACTGTTTTCAAATTCACCTTCTTTAAACATAAATTTTTAAAAAGAAGATATAATTGGTCTAAAAGTTATTGTAAATGGATCCTATGGTGTTTAAATTCATTAGAATCGTCTCATCGAGACGATTCTTTTGAGTTTTAACAACATGGCATTTTTGGAAATCAAAATAGTTATTTTCGTTTGTAAACAGAACATGTACTAAGCGACCATTATCTTAATCTAAAAGACTGCTTTTTAGTGGACCCTTAAGTGGTCACTTAATACACATTTTACTGTGATTATACCATTCTGCCAGAACCATCTTAGAAAGATTGAGTTTCAAATATATTGTAAATTGGTATCTGATGTAACATATGAGCCTGTGCGTGACATTTCCAACAATTTAACATGTGAATGTATTGCAAATATTGAGCAGTGTAAACAACCAGAAATAGTGGTTATAAGCTTGTCTGGCTGTCTAAAGATATTTTGAGACCTAATTTATCTACAATGCGCTTTGTGAAGACTGGTCAGACTGTGGGGATGCGCAGGCCGACCAGAGTCTTTGCATTGCGCATGTTCAAATTCGTTGGAAATATCACTTAAAGGCTCAAATATTGTCATTATGATGTTAACCCTTGTCATGCTGAGCCCTGTGTATTTCTGATTTGGCAGAAGGTATAGAAATAGATCAGTCTGTTCTTAAGTGCAGCCTGATCTTAGTCAACACCACTCAATATACCTGTTTAAACCAGCATAGTTTAAGATATATATTTTCAAAATAAATGCTGACTCTAGAGCTTGTGCTAGCTTTTCAATATTATGAGTCATTGACCCTTTGACTGTGAATTTTTAGGGGTCAAAACTGCCGGTCAAAGGTAGCAAAACAATAGAGTTAGTGGATCATAAGAAAATGTATCTTGCTTATGCTTATTGACCTTTTCAATTCTTCTTCAAATCTTTATAAGAGATTCATCTCATGAAGATATAAAAAAGACAGTTATTTCTAATAAGTTCATAATTTGAAGAATTATCAAGATGAAAATTTAAGGAAGTCAAAAGCTCCCCTCCTGACAGAAAAATATAGTGGTCAAAATGGGATTTTTTTGGGGTGGTGGTGGTGGGGGGGGGGGGGGGGGGCGGGGGTTGTCAGTTGAAACTCTGGTTTCAGGATCAAACACAAGCCCTGGACTCAAAATTAGTACATTTAGTCTTTACAGCACTTTGATTTTAATTCTATTTTTTCAAGGTATTTATTTAGCATGATAAGGGTTAATGTAAGCGACTGTATAAGTTCAGGCACTTCCAACAGTGTTTCATTAAGCCTTCAAATTTCTGGGATATTCACATGTGTTTCAGACACCTCAAGGCTCTCTTCTCCAATAAGCAAGAACTTTTTTCTGAGACTTGGTGAAAGTAAATATGGATGTTTACCAAGTGAGATTAATGTCTGAAAGCAAGCAGTGGCCTTCTTCATACCATTAATAATATTCAAGTATGAAATCTTAACACATGTTGTTTCATACGCCAGACCCATATCGGAGAGATTGAGTTTCAAATAATGATATCTGATTTAGCAAATATTGTCATATCTGGATGTGAAATTGCTTTTCCTTAATATTTGAAGATATTTAGATAAAAGTAAAACACGTTTTCTGCCTCTCGTCAATAATTGATGTTTATTCCTCCCTGCATTCAAGTTGAAATTGTTAAATTTCCAAATATTTGTAAAATGTTATCATGCTTTGCACATTTAATCTCATGCACAGAGGAGAAAAATTTTCCATTCATTGGGCAATTATTACACTCATCGGTCCTCTCAGGATGTACTTTAAGGTAGTGAACCTGTTTTAGTTCAGAAGCATGAACATAAACAATGTGAACCGGGGTTTTCTTTTGATTTCATGAGGAAACCTTGGTTAAAGTTGTGAAAGATCATGTGTTCTGAAATGTTGCAGAAACATTACGGGTCCACTACCTTGAGGGAAGAATTAGTACTGCTTTTGCAAGGTTTATTCAAACTTCAGCACCTTTTTCTATTTGAACAACAATTAAATATTAACAGATACAGATTTCTTTTCTTTGACTTCAAACACTGTTTCTACAAAACAAAGTCATTTCTTTTTGAATAGCTGTTTTGTCTTAAGGTTTCAATGATATGTGGACAGCTCTTTTAATTTCTGGATTTGATATAGATGCAGTAAGTTTTTTGTTTGTTTGAATGGGTTTTACGCCGCTTTCAACAATTTCGCAGGTATATCGCGGGGGCCGGAGCACCTAACAATGGATTCCTGGTATTTCTTTCACCAGTACTATCATTACAACCTTTTCTAGCCTCCGACTGCTATCTCACATAGGTTTACGATTATCTACCCATTGGTGAGAGACAAACGTCGGAAAGGATATTTGCCCCCACCGGGGATTGAACCCAGGACTTCCAGATTGGAAGTCTTACGCCTGACCAACTGCGCTATGGTGGCGGCCACAGATGCAGTAAGGTTGTCATGATTAATGGTAGATACACCTTTGGAATTATCTATTTTCTGTCTGTTTCTGTAACATTTTAATGGTAGATACACCTTTGGAATTATCTATTTTCTGTCTGTTTCTGTAACATTTTAATGGTAGATACACCTTTGGAATTATCTATTTTCTGTCTATTTCTGTAACATTTTAATGGTAAATACACCTTTGGAATTATTTATTTTCTGTCTGTTTCTGTAACATTTTAATGGTAGATACACCCTTGGAATTATCTATTTTCTGTCTGTTTCTGTAACATTTTAATGGTAGATACACCTTTGGAATTATCTATTTTCTGTCTGTTTCTGTAACATTTTAATGGTAGATACACCTTTGGAATTATCTATTTTCTGTCTGTTTCTGTAACATTTTAATGGTAGATACACCTTTGGAATTATCTATTTTCTGTTTGTTTCTGTAACATTTGTACTAGGAGCATAAATTTTCATGAACGTTTCTCTTTTCAATTGCCTTATTTTGTTATGGTCTTTATTCGTTTACTATTAACCCTTGTCATGCTGAACCCGGAATATTCCTGCTTTGGCAGGCGCTATAGACAAACATCAGCCTGCACATATCTGCAGTCTGATGTTCTATACCACCTGTTTCTCACTTTCAAACCAGAACTGTCAATAGATTTAGTGTTTCAATTAAAAATTGACCTACAGTTGGTACTTTCAGTGCTTTTTGCCTTTTGATTTTGATGAAAATTTTTAGCCAAAATTTATTCAGCATGACAAGGGTTAAAATAAAGTGTGATATATATCATTTAAATTTGGCTCAACTTATGTTTGACATGTTTCTGTACTAATTTTAAGAGCTTTAAACCAGAGTACCAAAATATACTCACGAGCAATGAAAACACACCACCTGAATTTTTTCTCGTATATTTATTTAATGTACCAAAACTTCAGACATGAATAATACCAATATGAATAAATTTGTATTTGGCCATTTACTACACAATTATGTTAGAGTAAGCTCAGAAACGGTCGAAGGTTTTTGAACCTATGACTTAAGAAGAAAGTTGAAAATCGTCCATATCAAATCTCCAAAGTAGGTTTGCAAAAACCTTCTATCTCTCGATATTTCGTAACATAACCTATAACTAAGTACAAGTTATTGTCTATTTTTTGTGGAACAGTTTCCATAGTCTAGACAGTTGATTCGTGCATAGGCTAAAACTCATTAATTTCTAGGGTTACATCGTACCTTTGGCGTCACTGATGGGCCTGGAAATGTTGTTCTGAGTTTGAATTAGTCATAAACACGAGTATCAGAAGGTTATTTACAATTCTTTGATTTCAATGCAAAAGTTTCCTCCTCTTGTAAGTTAATCCCATACCATACGTAAGTTGAGATGACTCTACTGCTCTTTGCTTAGAACGAATGTGAAATCTAATGCTGTATTTTCATTCTCTAAGAAACAGTACTTTGAATAATGCAACTTAAAACTTGTTTCAAAAATACAATTAAATGCGCAAGCCGCAAGGGCCTTTTGAATGACCACCAAATAAGCAGTGGTGTCTTATAGTTGATGTTAAGTTATGCAATGTCTACATGTTCCTTTACAGGTTGAGATACGATAAAAAAAAGAAGTCGGTTGAAAATTTCATAATTTGGGATTGTTTGTGCAAGTTTTTTTGGTGGTGCGTTTTCATTGCGCATGAGTATATTATGAATAGGATGTCAAACTATCAGTTAAAACAGCAGAGGCAGTTCAAGTGCACATCTGTATTGAGTTTTGCTTGTACAATTAGTGTATGTAGGTTTTATTGTTTCACAAGATGGGCCTCTTACTCTCTCAAGTGTTTGTGTTACAATTGTCTTATTTCATTTCCATTGGCACGAATACTTGAGCATCTGTTCTGAAAGGTAGATTTTTGTATTGCCCTAACAGCTGAAATTTATAAAAAAAAAAATTGGTACCAGAAGTTTGTTACCTGATCTGCTTAACAAAAGAATGTATGAGCTATACAGTTGCCTTGATTTTGGCCTGAATATAATTTCTGCACATATGGTGGGGTTTTGAATTTTTTTTAGCTCACCTGAGCACGAAGTGCTCAAGGTGAGATTTTGTGGTTAGGTGGATGTCAGTCGTGTGACCTGCGTCGTGCGTCGTCAACATTTGCCTTGTATGCACTCTGGAGGCCACATTTTTTGCCCGATCAACCTGAATTTTGGTCAGAATGATTGTCTTGATCAAATCTCGGACGAGTTTGAAATTGGGTCAACTGGGGTCAAAAACTAGGTCACAGGGTCAAATCATAGAAAAACCTTGTATGCACTCTAGAGGTCACATTTTTTGCCCAATCAACCTCAATTTTGTAGAGATTAATTGTCTTGATAAAACCTCGGACAGGTTCAAAATTGGGTCAACTGGGGTCAAAAACTTGGTCACAGGGTCAAATCATAGAAAAACCTTGTATGCACTCTAGAAGCCCCATTTTTTGCCAAATCAACCTGAATTTTGGTCAGAATGAATGTCTTGATGAAATCTCGGACAAGTTCGAAATTGGGTCAACTAGGTTCAAAAACAAGGTCACGGGTTCAAATCTTAGAAAAACCTTGTATGCACTCTAGAGCCCACATTTTTAGCTCACCTGAGCACAAAGTGCTCAAGGTGAGCTATTGGGATCGTAGAATGTCCGTCGTCCGTCGTCAGTCGTGCGTCGTCCGTCGTGCGTCGTGCGTCGTCCACAATTTCTTTAAACATCTTCTCCTCCTAAACCAGTGGGCCAATCTTGATGAAACTTGGCAGGGATGTTCCTTGGGTCAAGCTCTACCAAAGTTGTTCAAATAAATGAAATCCACCCTTAACTTTCCCTTTACCCTTAACAAAAAGGGTGAAAATATGAAAATCTTTAAAAATCTTCTTCTCTGAAACCAGAAGGCAGACAGCTTTCATATTTGGTATGTAGCATCATCTAGTGGACCTCTACCAAGTTTGTTCATATCAAGACCCTGGGGTCGTATTTGGGCTTTGTACCGGGCCCAACCCTTTTTACATAGAATCAAAGAGCGAAAATCTTTAAAAATCTTCTTCTCTGTAACCAGATGGCAGACAGCTTAAATATTTGGTGTGTAGCATCACATAGTGGGCCTCTGCCAAGTTTGTTCATAACAAGACCCTTGGGTCATATTTGGGCTTTGCACGGGTGCATCCCTTTATCTCTTATGAGAACAAAGGGTAAAAAAAGTGAAAATCTTCAAAAATCTTCTGCTCTGAAACCAGAAGGCAGACAGCTTTCATATTTGGTATGTAGCATTATCTAGTGGACCTCTACCAAGTTTGTTCATATCAAGACCCTGGGGTCATATTTGGGCTTTGCCCGGGCCCAACCCTTTTTACATAGAATCAAAGAGCGAAAATCTTTAAAAATCTTCTTCTCTGTAACCAGATGGCAGACAGCTTAAATATTTGGTGTGTAGCATCACCTAGTGGGCCTCTACCAAGTTTGTTCATAACAAGACCCTTGGGTCATATTTGGGCTTTGCACGGGTGCATCCCTTTATCTCTTATGAGAACAAAGGGTAAAAAAATGAAAATCTTCAAAAATCTTCTGCTCTGAAACCAGAAGACAGACAGCTTTCATATTTAGTATGTAGCATCATCTAGTGGACCTCTACCAAGTTTGTTCATATCAAGACCCTGGGGTCATATTTGGGCTTTGCCCGGGCCCAACCCTTTTTACATAGAATCAAAGAGCGAAAATCTTTAAAAATCTTCTTCTCTGTAACCAGATGGCAGACAGCTTTAATATTTGGTGTGTAGCATCACCTAGTGGGCTTCTACCAAGTTTGTTCATATCAAGACCCTTGGGTCATATTTGGGCTTTGCACAGGTGCATCCCTTTATCACTTTTGTGCACGAAGGGTAAAAAAATGAAAATCTTTAAAAATCTTCTGCTATGAAACCAGAAGGCAGACAGCTTTCATATTTGGTATGTAGCATCATCTAGTGGACCTCTACCAAGTTTGTTCATATCAAGACCCTAGGATAATATTTGGGCTCCACCCTAGCGCAACCCTTTTTACATAGAATCAAAGAGCGAAAATCTTTTAAAATCTTCATTAATCAAAACCAGAGGGCACACTGCTTTCATTTTTGGTATGTAGCATCATCTTGAGGGCCCCTACCAAGTTTGTTCATATCAAGACCCTTGGGTCATATTTGGGCTCCACCCGGGCGCATCCCTTTCAGCTCATCTGAGCACGATGGGTGAAAAGGGGAAAACCTTCAAAAATCTTCTTCTCTGAAACCAGAAGGCATACAGCTTTCCTATTTAGAATGTAGCATCATCTTATGGACCTCTTCCAAGTTTGTTCATATCAAGACCCTGGGGTCACTTTTGGGGTCCACCCTGGTGCATCCCTTTTTACATAGAACCAAAGAGCAAAAAGGCATATCTGTCTTGCTCTTCGCTGAAAACGTTCCATGGTATTGATCTTAGGCAATTATCTTCTTTTTGACATCTGCCTTTCTAATAAATGTGATGTCCCAGGGGTCATAGAGACTCAGGTGAGCGATCTAGGACCATCTTGGTCCTCTTGTTTGTTCAATCAACATGAAATTTTGTTAGAATGATTGAATTGATGCAATTTTTGATGAGTATAAAATAGGGTCAACTGGGGTCAAAAACAAGGTCACGGAGTCAAATAATAGAAAATCCTTGTAAGTCAATCTGAAAATTGAAAAAAAGGTATTATCAAGTTGTACAGAGGCAGAAGAATATTGAAAAAATTTAGACAGTTCATTCAGGTGAGGGATTAAGGGCCACTATGGCCCTCTTGTTTTAAAAAAAATGGGATTTTGAAAAAAACAACAACAACAAAACCTAAGAGCACCACATACTGTTACATTGCTCATTGCAGGAAAAAAAATCCAGTGAAAATATCTTAGCTTAAAAAGGGGCGTAATTCTTGTATCATTATTCGAAGTGAAAATTATGCTGGTGAAAGACAACAAGATTCAGCAAATATTCCAATCATAGAGTATAGAAATTCCCTTTGTAGTAGAGCATGATTTCGATAAAGGTCGTATTGCAAGATCAAGCAGCTGCTGACACAACATGTTCGTAGAAAACCATGGTATTATTAGTAAAAGATTTCAGAATTTATATTCATAAAGAAGCAACATTTTCTCACAAGAGATTTTGCAACAATTCATGCTATCAACTCTGACTGGATAAGATGGAAAATGTCCTAGCCAATTAAAACCTTCCAGTATATTGAAAGACATAACGATGTGGTACAGTCAATCTTGCTCAAGTGACAACGTCTATTAAGCGACCATTTCTATTAAGCGACCGTTTTAAAAATATATTATGAATCGATCCTATGTTGATAAAACCCATTAGAATTGTCTCCATAAGATGATTCTTGTGAGTTATAACAACATAAGATTATAGAAAAATTCCAAATAACATGAATATTAAATCAAAATTATGTTTCTAATTAGTTAAGTAAACCATGTACTAAGTGACCATTCTCTTTAACAACTGCTTTTTGATAGTCCAATACATGGTCCCTTAATACATGTTTTACTGTGCATACTGACTATAAAGGCTGATGGATGAAATTGAAATAAAAACAAAATCCTTTCTAGCCTGGCAGGACTCCAGTTTTGCAATAACAGTCTCTATATTACTGCATGAAGCTTCTTTAATTACGCTCTAATTACATTAGAAACAATTGGGCAAAATCAGTAGGTGCAATAAAGATACAGCTAGATAATAGTGAAATATTTTTATGCCCCCGTATCGAGAGATTGGGGGCATATTGTTTTACTGATGTCCGTCTGTCTGTCCGTCCGTCCGTCTGTCCGAAAACTTAACCATCAAAGCCAAGGTCATGTGACAAGGTCAAGGTCATGTGACAAGGTCAAGGTCATCTGTCAAGGTCAAACTTTAAAAAAAAAATGCTGTTATGGGGGCATTCACAAACACATCTTGTTTTCTTGTGGATCTTATTCCTCCTTATGCCCCTCTTCAAAGATGAGGGGGTATATTGATTCGCATTTGTTGGTTGATTGGTTGGTCAGTCTGTCTGTAAGACTGTTTAGGATTTTTGGTGAACGAAATTTTCGTTCACCAGTGTTATATACCGTGTATGGAAAATTCTGTAGGATCTTAATAGGTTTTAAATAAAGCAGTACCTCTTTAGATTCAATTTAGTATCTCTAGATACTTCTCTCTACAAAATCACTATTTGCATCGTGGAATGCATGATTCTATCATTATTCACCGAGTGAAGATAATGAAAATTACCCTTTAAAAACACAAAAATATCTTGGAATGTCTATACGGGCGAATTTTTGATCGGCGTAAGATTGTCGAGAGTTGAAAGCAAAAACAAAGGTTGTGTCTGTACACTGTATAGACAGATACTATGTTTTTGATTTAAACCTTCGCTATTGCAACTTGTAGTAATTTGCCGGAAATGTGTGTTTATTGAGGTCGTGAACTCTTGAACTTCTACACACCCCTGATTGGCCACACCTGCCTTCTTATGAACGAAGTCTTTGCTTATAAGTTACGAAAGGTCAAGTTTACAAACGAATGGAATGTTCCTGCCGTATTTCTCCTATTAAACGCGCCCGAGCGCGATGCAAAACATAGTGGGGGCGCTTTTATTTCAGACTCTTTTACTTAATTAAAAAAAAATACATATTTTGGTAACTAAGAGAAGCAAACTGTTAACATGTTCGTAATTATCGATTGAAAAACGTACGCTACCCAATACGCTTTTCTATTTATCTATTAAGGCTATAGATTTAAAAAATAAAATAAAATGTTAGCTAGTGAATTGCAATTCTTTCATTTTAAGTCATCTATCGAAATACGGTCACCCTCGACCATTAATTGCAGCTTTCAAAAGCAAGTGATTGTGTTAGCAGAAGCCGAGATTATTATTATTGTTATTATTTGTACAAGGTAAGAGGTTCCAGACGATGCAATATTCAATGTTCCGCTACCGATCGACAAGCGGTCTTATAAATCATTACCTATTCACGTATGAAATAAATAATCCTGTATTAAATCCTAAAATTTCGTGATGTGTAAATGCACCCTGTACATGAAATGAAAGTGTTTCGTAGTGAAAACACAAAACGTCTGGAGCTAGCTGGGTCACCGCGTGTCGGCACCCTTTGAAGTCCCCAGATTCTTGCAAGCGGCGACGTCGCTTTTGAAATAAGTCACACACGAGCTTTTAGAGGGTTTTTCCTATTTTAACAGTATGAATTGTGACTAGGATTTAATCATTTGACTCGGATATTTTGTATATTTGCAGAAGGTGAAATGATTTCAGAAATATTTTCGTAACAACGAAAGGGGATTTTGTTCGCATGTGACTTATGAAGAATAACGAGAAATAGTTTTAATTTTGTGTTAAATTTTAACCTTTCGCACTTCCGGAAGACTGTGCGATTTAGGACGCGCTAGTTTTTCAGATGTTGAACGATCTTTTAATGACGCAACCAGCCTTATCCTGATAGGAATTTAAGATAGTTAACCCACAATCTAATGAACATTACGTCGTGGAGTAGCAGCTTTTGAATTTAAATTCGAGACCGGATTTTTCACCACGTACCATGGACAGTTGGATGCTGTTGATCGTATAGTCAAGGGCCTGGGAATCGTATTTATGGGGGGGGGGGGGGGGCGTTTATTAGGGAGGGCGCGTCTAAATTCTCAACATAAACAAGCACCACTTGACCGTGACCAACCTTGATATGAAATAAAATTTAAACCATTACCAGACAACTTATGTTCTCAACTACCAAATTTACACCTTTTGCTTAAATCCCGTTTTTAGCTCCACTGGCTGAAGGCAACTGGGGCTATTGTCATGGCGTTGTGTCCGTCGTGCGTCCGTCCGTCTGTGCGTCCGTGCGTGCGGTCGTAAACTTTTTTTTAAAAAATCTTCTCCTCAGAAACTACTGGATGGATTTCAACCAAACCTCACAGGAATGATCCTTGGGTGACCCTCTTTCAAAGTTGTTCAAGAAATTTTGATCCGATGAAAACATGGATTTAATGGGCGTGGCTAATTTCCAAATATGGTAAAGAGTGACTTTTCTCAGGTTCTAATTGACGGATACCAATTTAATTTTACATGAATGATCCTTGGGTGACCGTTTATCAGTCTACAAAAAATTATTGTGATCAGATGAAAAATATGTATTTTATAGGCGGAGGTCATTTCTCTATATGTTATATAGTGGAAACTTTGAAAATCATTTTCTCAGAATCTAACTGATGGATATCAACCAAATTTTACATGAATGATCCTTTGGTAACCTTTTATCAGTCTACCAAAGATTATTATGATCGGATGAAAAATTTGTATTTTATGGGCGGAGGTCATTTTCACTATATGTTATATAGTGGAAACTTTGAAAATCATTTTCTCAGGATGTAACTGATGGATACTAATCAAACTTCATTAGTATGATCCTTGTGTGATCCATTATCATGCAGCCAAAAATTATTCGGAAGTCATTTCTCTATATGTTATAATAGTGGAAACTTTGAAAATCATTTCAACATCAGTAAAACCCAAAATATATAAAAAAAAATCTAGTCAAAACTTAGATTTGCTATTACAAGAAATTCAAGCCTGTGGAGCGACACAAGCCATTAATGGCTTTCTAGTTATCTTAAAGCTTGTTGTTGCATATTTGTGTAATGTAAATATCTTCGGTTACGGGTATTTTTGTATCATATCATATTACCCAAATCCAATTTCCTGTTGGTTTTTTTTCGTTTCAAACAAGGCCGGAAAACAGGGGATATAGCAATCTCGGTACGATTTACTATTAATACATGAATGTCGTGAATAGATAAATAAATAAAAGAATCAAATGAACAAATATCCCAACACGATAGACCTAATTTCAAATTTTAACATCGAATGGATTTTTTTTTCAAAGTACTTGACATCGTAACTACAACTGTATAGTAGCGCTTCTATTCCTCGGATGACTCTAGAATTTCCTCAATACAATCATTCATCTTTTTGTTTTACCCGGAAGTATGTAAAATATTACAGAAAACGAAACTTGGATTGTGAATCAATCGCCTGTGGACTGGAGCATCTTTACCTTAATATGGAAATTGGTATTTCTCGCACCAGAACTATAATGAGCATACATCCGTACGTAGCTGCCATCTTCTACCCTCTTAGGTTTACGATTATCTGCCGTTTGGTAGGAGCAATAGAATTTAAACGTCGACTATATTTGGACAATTCATTAGCTGTACAAAATACCTTCCTACATAGATTTCATCGAATTGTTTTTGTTTTTTAGCTCACCTGAGCACGAAGTGCTCAAGGTGAGCTTTTGGGGTTACTTGATGTCCGTCGTCCGTCGTCCGTCGTGCGTTGTGCGTTGTGCGTCGTGCGTCGTCAACATTTACCTTGTGGACACTCTAGAGGCCATATTTTTAGCCCAATCAACCTGAAAATTGGTCAGAATGATTATCTTGATGAAATCTTGCACAAGTTCGAAGTTGGGTCAAGTGGGGTCAAAAACTAGGTCAAAGGGTCAAATCTTAGAAAAACCTTGTGGACACTATAGAGGCCATATTTTTGGCCCAATCAAGCTGAAAATTGGTCAGAATGATAATCTTGATGAAATCTCGGACAAGTTCGAAATTGGGTCAAGTGGGGTCAAAAACTAGGTCACGGGGTCAAATCTTAGAAAAACCTTGTGGACTCTCTAGAGGCCATATTTTTAGCCCAATCAACTTGAAAATTGGTCAGAATGATTATCTTGATGAAATCTCGGACAAGTTTGAAATTGTGTCAAGTGGGGTCAAAAACTAGGTCACAGGGTCAAATCTTAGAAAAACCTTGTGGACACTCTAGAGGTCATATTTTTAGCCCAATCAACCTGAAAATTGGTCAGAATGATTATCTTGATGAAATCTTGGACAAGTTCGAAATTGGGTCAAGTGGGGTCAAAAACTAGGTCACGGGGTCAAATCTAAGAAAAACCTTGTGGACACTCTAGAGGCCATATTTTTGGCCCAATCAACCTGAAAATTGGTCAGAATGATAATCTTGATGAAATCTCGGACATGTTTGGAATTGGGTCAACTGGGGTCAAAATCTAGGTCAAGGGGTCAAATCTAGAAAAAACCTTGTGGACACTTTAGAGGCCATTTTTAAACCCAATCAACCTGAAAATTGGTCAGAATGATTATCTTGATGAAATCTTGGACAAGTTCGAAATTGGGTCAAGTGGGGTCAAAAACTAGGTCACGGGGTCAAATCTTAGAAAAACCTTGTGGACACTCTAGAGGCCATATTTTTAGCCCAATCAACCTGAAAATTGGTCAGAATGATTATCTTGATGAAATCTCGGACAAGTTCGAAATTGGGTCAAGTGGGGTCAAAAACTAGGTCACATGGTCAAATCTTAGAAAAACATTTTAAGATCATTAATTCAGGTGAGCGATTAAGGGCCACTATGGCCCTCTTGTTTTTTGTTTTTTTTGTTTTGTTTTGTTTTTACGCAATGGCATCAGATGATTATTCTTTCACGAGACTGAATATTACCGAAAGAGACCAAAACCCTGTAATTACAGTTACGAAACAGCGGTCTTTTAATTCGGAGGATGGGGGGGGCATTCAGTTCGTACCAGAGCCATAGCGGATAACGCTTAAAAGTCAAAATGCAGAAAGACTGCTGTTTAATCTGCTAAAATATGGGTTCCGCATGTGGAAATTGGATTACCTTTCTGACTGCTATTTTTTGAGTTAAGAAAAGAATCATTAGTCTAGACAATATAGTTGCCTGTTTTCTTTTCTCTAGGCTTATCGCTCTCTGTCTATCGGTCTGTCTCTGTCTGTCACTCTCTCTACCTTTCTTTTCCTCTCTTTCTCATTCTTTGAATTTAGAATTTTGACGAGACACTTTCCCTTGATTATTTTTTATATTTATAATTTCTCTTTTCTCAACGAATTCAATATATCACTTTAGAATGCCAACAGATTCATTCACCATCAGTACTTTCAGTGCTTTGATTTTCCAGAGCATATCTCAAATATTATGCAAGCTAGAATCACAAAACTCACAGGTGGAAAGATCTCATTGAGGAGAAGTGCAGTGCACCAGAACCATAAGTCTACTTATCCTTTTTCCTGGGTTTTTATGCTCTCCGAAGGGAGAGCATATAGCCGCCGCTTTGTCTGTCCGTCCGTCCGTCCGTAATTCCGTCCGTCCGTCCGTCCGTCCGTCCACCTATTTCTCCATAACCCCTGGGCCAAATTGAATGAAACCTACCATGTGAACTCCCTATGATATAGTGATGATGCATCTGTCACGGTTTTTGGATTTGAGGCCTCGTCACGGGAAAAGGGGACTTAGGGTAAAAAACAGTTTTCCCAAATTTCTCCTAGTCTAACAGTCAGAATTTAGTGAAATTTCATATTTGAGTAGCAAATCAGATGCCCTTTACTATAGACAATTTGAAATTTACGTAAAAAAATATATATCATGGAAAAAGGGGGCTTAATGTTTGTTACCTTTACGATAGCGCGTAAAATACAGTTATTCTTTCATTTCTCCTAGTCTTATGCTCAGAATTTGATGAAATTTCCAATTTGAGTAGCAAATCAGATGCCCTTTACCATAAACTATTTGAAATTTGTGTCTAAAAATATGTCATGCAAAAAGGGGGTTTCATGTTTGTTACCCTTATGTTAGCTGTATAAGATAACGGCTTATTTGAGTCTTTGAAATCTGACCACAGAGCATATCTCCTAAAGTATAATAGCTATCAACTTGAAACTTTATGGGTGAATAGATCTTATGGAGGAGAAGTGCAGTGCACAAGAACTACAACTCTTGCTTGCATAATTTTGGAGTTATTGCCCTTTGTTATTTTTTATACTAAGATTATGTCTGGAGCATATCTCCTAAAGTATAATAGCTATCAACTTGAAACTTTATGGGTGCATAGATCTCATGGAGGGGAAGTGCTATGCACAAGGACTACAACTCTTGCTTGCATAATTTTGGAGTTATTGCCCTTTGTTATTTTTGATACTTAGATTATATCTGGAGCATATCTCCTAAAGTATAATAGCTATCAACTTGAACATTTATGGTCGGATAGATCTCATGGAGGAGAAGTGCAGTGCACAAGAACTACAAATCTTACTTGCATAATTTTGGAGTTATTGCCCTTTGTTATTTTTATGCCCCCGATAGGGAGGCATCATAAATTTGACTTGTCCGTCCGTCCGTCCGTCTGTCCGTCTGTCTGTCCGTCCGTCATTCCGTCCAAAAACTTTAACATT
The DNA here is from genome assembly GCA_948146395.1 of Fragum whitleyi. Classification (NCBI taxonomy): domain Eukaryota; kingdom Metazoa; phylum Mollusca; class Bivalvia; order Cardiida; family Cardiidae; genus Fragum; species Fragum whitleyi. The sequence goes on from OX411548.1 coordinate 50,160,804, forward strand.
GGCCATAACTTCCTTATTACTTAACATATTCGCATCATACTTTACCACAACATTCCTTGGTACATTACCTTTCTGTAGGCACATACTTTGGTGACCTTGACCCCTGGATGACCTTGACCTTCAACATAGATTTGCCATAATTTAAAATCAAAGCGGTGTCGGGGGCATTGTCATCTTACAGTGACAGCTCTTGTTTTATACTTAGATTTTGTCTGGAGAATATCTCCTAAAGTATAATAGCTTTCAACTTGAAACTTTATGGGTGGATAGATCTCATTGAGGAGAAGTGCAATACACCAGAACTATAACTCTTGCTTGCAGTTATTTTTAATACTTAGATTTAATAGGAGGTAAATCTCTGACAGTACAAAAGAATCTTTAATCTATTAGGCTTCAGTTTACTATCAAGCTTTTGTGGCGGGGGATGTCCATGTCCAACATGGCTCTTGTTTTTGTGACAATGCCTTATTCGGGGAGCATAATCCGTCTCTGACGGCTCTTGTTGTCCTTTGTTTATTGACAAAGAATATGCTCTTATGGTGGGCATAAACGTTTTACAAATATCTCTTGTTTCTGTTTGGGTTGAAAGCTTACCCAGACAAACATTAACGCTTTAAGTATTTGCTTGCCCCTTTTAGGCAAAGGGATTTTAAACGCCCATTGAAAGAAGGGGTGTATTATGTGATCACCTGTTGTGTCCTGGGATGGCGGCCACTTCTTTGACCAGAGCATGACTCTGTCACCTGATCGACTTGACACTTGGCAGGTATGATCCTCTCATGATAATGGAGTGCAGTGCGCAAGAACTGATACTCCGGCTAGATTAATTTTTGAGTTATTTCCCATTATACTTACTAATCCAGCCGGCAGCACTCATTCTTTCTGACAATTTGTCTCTCACCAATGGGTTGATAATCGTAGAACTATGTGAGATAGCAGCTGGAAGCTAGGAAAAAATGTGATGGTTGTACTGGCGAGAGAAATATCAGGAATCCATTGTTAGGTGCTCCAGCCGCGATATAACTAAAATAATGTTGAAAGCAGCATTAAACTCCATTCAATCAATCAATCATTAGAAATCCAGAAGTATAACAGATGTATCTTCTGACAATTTGCCACCTTGTTGTAAAATTGGTTTTTAATCCTTTCCTGTTTTTCGAAATTTTGGACCTGTCCAAATTCAAGGGTTTTGCAGACGAAAATTTAAAATGGATTTAATTTGAAAAATAACCATTCAGTAGGGTAGAAAATAGTGTGGAAAAAGAAGAAATTGCTTGTCAGGAGCAATTTCTTCTTTTTTCTTAATGTTTTCTCAATCATAAAATCACAGGCACAAAAAAGCAGGGATTAAACAGCAAAGGGTTAAAAGAAAGTAATGACCCCATATCAGTTCTTCCAGGGCCTAGCCCTTTGAATTTACTGCACTTCAAAAATGAAATGAAAAATAAATAAAATAAGTGATATTAGTAAAATTGGTTGAAAGCATAAGAATGTTAAAGGCAAAAATTGTTATCCTTTCTCAGTGGCAGAAATAAAGTTAATCACTCAGTGTAATAGAGTTGTAACTGCCTTAAATGTGGGCAGTTACAATTAGGTGCTGAGCCATTGAAATTAGTGCTGAGCCATTGAAAATAGTGCTGAGCCATTGAAATTAGTTCTGGGCCATTGAAATACAAAAGAAAAATACTTTAAAAGAATAGATAGCAGACTAGGGGATAGTATGGAACTTTTTTTATTCTGATGATATTTTCAAGCGCTTTTAATTCCTGGCAGCAAAAAGTGGCATTGTATGTTGCTAAATATGTTATCGCAAAGGTAACTAAATGTGGCAGATATTTTTCAGAGCACCCCAGGTAGAGCATGCATCCATTGAGTAATTAGATAATTAACTTATGCATCCAATTAGACAAATATTTTGAAGATTATTTGTGCTTCTAAACTGTTGCAGATCAGACAATTTTCTAAAGTATTTTAATTCCATATAGATTAAAGTTTCATAAGTTGTATATTTGAATACTTTCAAGAATCTACCAGGGTATCCTTGCATTATGAGCTTTGCTGTTTGCATACATTACTGTGCTGTGCTATATACTGTAAAATGAAAAGAATGCCAATGTTTTGAAGTGGATTTAGTCTAAAATGTTCAATTTTGTATTGAAACAAAATCTATTTAGCCTTTATTTTAGAAACCTTGTCATGCTGAACTTGAAACGTTTCTGCTTGGGCAGGAAGTACAAAGAAAGGGCTGCACATATGTGCAGTCAAAAATATTAAAGCTTAACACATTTCAATAAATACTGACTCACAATTAGTGCATCAAATGCTCTGATTGAGCGCTTTGAATTTAATGCAACTTATATCAAAATTTTCATTCAGCATGACAAGAGCTAAAAAGAAAATATTCTAAACAGTTAGATATCATATAGAGGATAATCGTTTGTTTCAGTGTAAGATCGATTTATATTTCATTGAGTAAACAACAAAACCTATACTTTCATGAGTGAAAATATAGCTTCTGTTGTTCAGGAAATGAAATCTTAAACAAACAATTATTCTATTTCTTTAAAGGAAAAATGAGACAAATGTGAAATTTCTAGGACATATTTTCGTAAAGCATGTCATTTTGCACGTGATTGCTATGCAACATTCATTGTGACCTCACTTATTTCGCCCATTATAGATGAAATCAGATGGGATGAAATGCACAAAAGCAGGGTATATGTTTTTGATAATTCCACTGCTTTTGCAGTGAAATTATCAAGTGATAATCTACCGTTAATTCTCGAACCACCGAAAACCATTAGAGAAAAATGGGTATTCAATGTTTCAAATGTTCTACAGCAAAGTTATTGAAGTAGTTCATAAAGCCAGGGGTTCTCAAACTTTAGTTCAAGAATGTTACATGCCGGGATATAAATGAAAGATCTTTGAAAGCGGTGTTAAACAAATAAGGAACATGACATGGCAATTCAAAAACAAGTTCTTCAACTTATTCAAGAACCAGTTCTTGCAAATTTCAAGAACTAGTTGTTGAACTTCTATTTTACATTTGAGAAAGTTTCAAGTTGGTTTCTTCAACTAGATCAAGAACATTCAAGAAATAGTTTGCAAGGGATTACCATATATCTTCTAATAAGCTTCTTGGTGTTTTATTAAACATGGATAGGGAGCTTTTATTTTTGTACCATAATACATGTTGCACCTATAAAATTGATGTCACTTTGCTTCCTCCCTCCCCTCCCTCTAATTTAAGGTTAATTTTCTCTAAACAATCATCTAAATGATTGTTTAGAGAAAGTTTACCCCAAATCAGAGTAAAAGATTAACAATTTTCATGATATTCAGGCAATTTGCAATCAACCAAAATAGATTCTTTATAAAAAGGTGTATGGGGATCTTCTTTTAGAGAATGCGCTTTTATGAGAGAAAAAAGGATTATCTCTCAACAAAAAGTCCAAGCCCTTCTTCATCAGATTAAGTGATAAAGAAATTGCCTAAAATCAAATGATATTGCTTGCATCTTTCTGCCAATAACATTGACAACAAACAATGTACAGTGCTTGTAAGACAATCCAATATGAAAATGGAATGAAACATTAGCAATCCGAGGTTGTCAGTTATTGGTAAAAATCTACCACCGACTGCCTGTTGGATATTGATCAGCCGGTCATTATGGCAGAAAATACCAGAAAATGAATGTGCTTCTTGACAGTTAACCTTTACACCAATACAAAACAAGTAGGTCTACAAACTGAATCAAATTCAATGTTCTGATGATAATTCAATGGCTCAACCCAAAACAGTTGTAACTGCACATAAATATATACAGTTAAAAATGTTTCTTGCTGGGCCATCGATTTCTGGTTTCGAAATCAGTTTTATGGAATAGTTTAGTTTAAACATATTGTATTCCATTTATATGTAACATGAATTGGGTTGCAGCATTATTAAAATTTTGACAACTTAAGAATTGGTTCTTGACCAATAGATTAAATATAAAATTCAAAATAAACACAAAATCATATCATTCACTATGTATCATTATATTAAATTTTGAGAAGATTATAATTGTAATGTTTGTAGATTCAGATTAAAAATCTCAAACTCTCTATGAATTGTTACTATGACCAATATTTCTTCTTTCAATAATATTGGAGCCATAATAGACACAATTTTGCACAGAGTGTTATTCTCGACAGTGGGTAAATGTCCAATAGATTTCTGATAGAGTAGGTAGAGAGACAGTTAAAACAGTAATTGTTCTCGGCAGTCGCAGTCAGGCTATTGAAGCAGGGAGGCAGGTATTGGCTACTGAGATATGTGGAAGTGTTCAATAATGGTCAATGTGTGAACTCGAAAATTATACAGGTGAAGTCTTTGGAGAATTCTGGTTATGTATTTGATGAATCCTTGACATTCTCGGTATGGTGTGGTGATATATATATATTAACAGTACATTTCTGTTACAGGACAGTTAAAGAAATTGTTACTGTTTACATTGTAAGATACTATTCTATTCAGTGATTAAAATTAAAGGAAGCTTTGAGTAAAAAGACTGGTACTGCATTTACTAGATTTTTACTGTAGACTTGATTGCTTAAGAAATTTAATGATTTAAGATTCTCAGTCAATCTGAAAACATTCATTTCAGAATTCTGGTTATGCGTTTTATGAATCCTTGACATTCACAGCTTCTAGGCGGCATGGGGTTATATTTATGTATATATTTCTGATACAGTGAAAGAACTTGTTACAGTTAGATATATTTTTCAGTGATTTGGATTCATTATAGCAAATAGTATTCTAGAGACAGGACTTATATTCAAAAGGTGAAAATATTGATGTTCAAATTGGGCTTGGTTGTTTTAGAATTAACCTGTTTCACATAAAAAATATCAGACATATCATTTTTTTTAAGCCCCCAAGAAAACAGTTTTGGAAAAATATTTTAGGAAAAAATGAAAATTGATTTTCTTCTCAAAAAAGACTAAAAGAAAAAGACAGAAAATCTTTTCATGCTTTTGAAACTGTTGTCTGCATTACAATTTATCTTGGTCGAAACCAGTCGACATTATGCTTTCTCATAATTGGATAAGACAGAATTATAATACAAACCATCCTAATGGAGAGGTTACATATCAATGGCTTGGCGCTAAACGGTTATAGCTCCATATTAAAGCATATAGGGAGTTACAACTGTTTTGCACTGAGCTATCATTATAGTCGCATAACTTCACAAGGCAACCAAAATATCATAACTACAGCTTTATCAAGCTGTAGTTATGACATTTTGGTTGCCCACTCAGGTGATACACAAGAGATCAAAAAAATGTTCTTGCTTACATATTTCTGTCTGCTAGATCAGTGAACAGAATTTCTTCAACTAGAGCAAGGAATTTGTGGCTGTTGATTGTATTCTCCTGTAAATCTGGTACATATTAAACTCACAACATAAACGGATTTACATTTCCTTTACAAATTATCTTATATTAATATTTCTGCTAAATGGCTTAGCTGGAACAATATTGTTACTACTAAATGGCTTAGCTGATTATTCGTAACTAATGTGGATAATTTAGATCTAAGTGAAGTTTTTAATTGTGTATGATGATTTTCATAGTGGATTTTGAACTGGAATAATTTGGAAGCCTGAAAATACAGCTTTATAGTTTTCCATTAAGTAAGTAATTTTGTACTTATGTTTGAAGATGGAGATAGAATAGTACTGTGATGTACATGTTCCACAACCTATTTGTGATTATTTCATTTTAGCTTGGCTGTTTTGAAATAAAAGGTTGGGGAGCACAAGGCTTAATTGATATCATCTTGGTTGGCCTTAAGCATGTCATACTAACTTATATGATAATAAATACGGTATATCTGGCATTATCTGCAGACACTCTTGAAGATATTTAATTAAAACTTAGCATGTGTTTTTTATATTCATGAAAGCAATCTATACCATTATGGGGGATATATCTGAAAATAAATCTGCCCTTTTAAAGACATAGCTGCAGTTGGTAGCGCGTCGGACTGACAATCTAGAGGTCCCGGGTTCGATCCCGACGGCGGCACTCATTCTTTCCGACTATTGTCTCTCACCAATTGGTTAATGATTTTAGACCTATGTGAGATAGCAGCTGGAGGCTAGGAAAGGATGTGATGGTTGTACTGGTGAGAGAAATACCAGGAATCCATTGTTAGGTGCTCCAGCCCCCGCGATATAACTGAAAAAATGTTGAAAGCCGCATAAAACTCCATTCAATCAATCAACCTTTTAAAGACATATAATTTTGTACTATCCAGTACCTGTGATTGGCATAGGTGCCATCCATTTGCAAACCTAGCATGATGCTGACTAATACCTGCATGCTGATATCTATGGTTCAGTGCAGAACAGTTGTAACCGTCTATGTGTTTACCATACCTCTAATATTTTGTGAGTTATTGCCCTTTGTTGATTGACAAAACTTCTCTTCTTTATGAAAAAAGAATTGAGAGGGATCCTTCTGTATTGAAAAAAGCTAAATTGTTACCAGATAATGTTAAATAAGGAGGTATAATTAAAGAACTACAGATAGAGTGGTACTTTTTGGAATTGTCTTGTCAAGACAAAATTCCAATGAGTATCAACAGCATAAGGATTTTCATTGAGAAATAGAAATTTTAGACTGGCTTTACCTCCTCTTATCTGTACCTCTATATAAACCAGACAAAAAGACAGAACAATCAAACTCAAAAACTTGATGACACTTCTATATTGAATAGAGTATAAATGATTACAACCTAATTTTGATAAACAGTAAGAAACAGAAGTTGATGGTAAAATCATGTCTTGGCTGCTATTTCAATTAACTAATCCATCAAAATGGTGAGTTTTACATTTCAATGCCTCAGTGCAAAACAGCTGCAACTGCCTATAAACATATCGAGGGGTCAGGGCAAAACAGTTGTTACTCCCTGAGCTATCGATATTGGCTGTTCCAACTGTTTCACACAGTCATTGATGTACCACTTGAACAAAATTTAGAGTAAAATCTGCCTTTCGTAAAAATGCCATGCTAAAATTTAAGATCTTTGTATCAATTTATATTTGCATGTAATCTGTCAAATTCATTAGATTTTTCTGAGACCATTTAGCATTATGATAGTTAGAAAGTTTTACTTTATATTTGTGTAAGAAATACAATGTATAATGCCTCCATATTTGTGAAACAGGAATGAGATGTGTTTTATCATAAATTGAGGGTTCAGTGCAAGACTGTTACGTAAATACATTGTATTTACACTTACTACAGTCTTGCACCGAACTTATGATTAATGCCTCTGTTAGATATCAGACAATGATATTTCACTTGCTGGTGACCAAAGCCTTGTAACACCAGCTTGAATAAGCAGGAGTTATGAGATTTTGGTCACCAACTGACAAGTTTTATATTTGAATCGGATAAAGGACATTTTGTCTGTTATAGTAGAGGATATGATAATAATCCAAGACAAAAATCCCAGGGTGCATATAAAAACATTATGTTTTTCTTTTGATTGTTTGTCTCTCGAGTTTAGTTCTGTCATCTAGCTTTTTACAGCTGTAATCTTTGTTTGCTCTTCAACAAAAAATATTTCATTTTCTCTACTTTTGCTGAAATGTTTCTTTTTTCCTTCAAAGATTGTTTGAAAGTCACATCAAGCTCGGATATATAGAGGGTTTGGCTTTAACTTTTGTAAGTGCCTGTAAACCCTTGTCATGCTGAATAAATTTTGGCTGAAAATTTCACGAAAATCAAAGGCAAAAAGGACTGAAAGTACCAACTGTAGGTCAATTTTTTATTAGCTCACCTGAGCACTAAGTGCTCAAGGTGAGCTATTGGGATCGTAGAATGTCAGTCGTCCGTCGTCTGTCGTGCGTCTTCCACAATTTCTTTAAACATCTTCTCCTCCTAAACCAGTGGGCCAATCTTGATGAAACTTGGCAGGGATGTTCCTTGGGTCAAGCTCTACCAAAGTTGTTCAAATAAATGAAATCCACCCTTAACTCTCCCTTTACCCTTAACAAAAAGGGTGAAAATATGAAAATCTTTAAAAATCTTCTTCTCTGAAACCAGATGGCAGACAGCTTTCATATTTGGTATTTAGCATCTTCTAGTGGACCTCTACCAAGTTTGTTCATATCAAGACCCTTGGGTCATATTTGGGCTTTGCCTGGGCCCAACCCTCTTACATAGAATCGAAGAGTGAAAATCTTTAAAAATCTTCTTCTCTGAAACCAGATGGCAGACAGCTTTAATATTTGGTGTGTAGCATCACCTAGTGGGCCTCTACCAAGTTTGTTCATATCAAGACCCTTGGGTTATATTTGGGCTTTGCAAGGGTGCATCCCTTTATCTCTTATGAGCACGAAGGGTAAAAAAACGAAAATCTTCAAAAATCTTCTTCTATGAAACCAAATGGCAGACAGCTTTCATATTTGGTATGTAGCATCATCTAGTGGAATTCTACCAAGTTTGTTTACATCAAGACCCTAGGATCATATTTGGGCTCCACCCGGGTGCAACTCTTTTTACATGGAATCAAAGAGTAAAAATCTTTTAAAATCTCCTTTAATCAAAACCAGAGGACGCACTGCCTTCATTTTTGGTATGTAGCATCATCTAGTGGGCCTCTACCAAGTTTGTTCATATCAAGACCCTTGGGTCATATTTGGGCTCCAACTGGGCGCATCCCTTTCAGCTCATCTGAGCACGATGGGTAAAAATAGGAAAACCTTTAAAAATCTTCTTCTCTGAAACCAGAAGGCAGACAGCTTTCATATTTAGTATGTAGCATCATCTTATGGACCTCTTTCAAGTTTGTTCATATCAAGACCCTGGGGTCACATTCCAACATTTTAATATCATCTGCAAGCTCATTTCAATGTGGAACCCTCTAATATTTTGAGAAAGGCAACAGTTAATGGATGTTTAGCTGATATCTCTATTACCTGAGAAAATATGTATTTGATTTCACAGATGATTTCATTTCACCTCTGCAGGACAGCAGTGCTTCTTCATCTTGAAATGATGAATGATTCATCTGACAAATCATTATGTGTAATAATGGCTCATTGGGAAACAGTTGTAACTCCCTATATAATTATAGGGAGTTACAACTGTTTCCCACTGAGCCAGTGGTAAGCCTTTTCCATTATTTCAGCCCTTTGAGTTTATCCCAATCGATAACAAATGCATAGGTATTTTATAGAAATTGCAGGGACTTTGTTGTATTGCCTGTATGTCACATTTTAATTTTGCTTCATTGTTCTGATTTCTTGACTTAGAGCTCATAGTACAGTTGGTAGTGTGTTTGACAATCAATAATTGGGTCCACAGGGTTCAATCCCTGATAGTGTCAGAGATCCTTTCCACGATTTGTTGGCCACCAATGGGTTGTTAATTGGCTAGTAAAGGATGCAATGGTGTAAGGAAATACCAGGAAACCATTGTTAGGTACACTTACAGCCATGATATGACAAAAAAGAGTATTAAAAGAAGTGTATAACCCCATTCAAGCAAACAAAACTCATCTGTGGAGGCAGCCAAATCTTCTAATTATCACAGCATCTGCTTTTGGCAGTTAGAAAATTGCATTTTTTAATGAAATTGTAAAAACGCCCAGAAATCGATGGCTTCTTATAAAACTAGTTTATTAGTGCCTTACTGATGTATCCATAGGTATTTACTTAATAATTTGCTGTGGGTTCTGGAGATAGCTTTTTACTCTGAAATGGAAAACCATTCAGTGAATCGGATCACAATATATCCTTAGTTTGTCGCTAGAACAGCTTCAAGGTTGTCTGTTTCTGTTACATAACATGCAAAAAACATTAGAACCAAGTCAGAATACAAAAAACCTCTTAACAGATTTTCTTAGAAACACTCAAATAACCCTTTGTACAATTGTATATTTTGGGCTCTAGAAAAAGTTTTTCTCAAGCAATAAATCCAGCACTCCTATATATTATATAATATTTTATCACAAGAAAATGATATCCTTTTCTTTATTGCAGTTTTCAACATCAATTAAGGAACACATTTTATCTACTTAGAATAATCCCACTTGATTCCGCTTGCTCATGAATTTGTCAGTAATATCTGCTAAATTTTGATGACTCAGCATGAAACAGTTGTAACTGCCTATAAACATATAGACAGTTACAATTGTTTGGCGCTGAGCCATCAATATTTAATGACTTGACCTATGAAAGGCTCAAGATTGATAGTTGCTCCTAGTAATCAAACTTGTGATGTCATGATCTAAGGCCTGAGGCTCTACGTAAGGAAAGATGCCACACACACTCAAGTGTGGCCAAGTAGAGAATTGCTTAAGAACAGAGAGTTGCTCTTAAGCATATTATTTTCGAGAAACATCAAGACACACTGCAAAAGACCTTTGATTAGACTTAAATTCTCGCAGCATTTTAAAATTGAATCCAAATGATGTGTGTTTTTTTCTTTCAAAACATAAACACATTATTGAAAATAAATATCCAAACAGTTTCCCCTTGCTTACCAAGAATTAACTTTCTTACCTCATTGTACTGATACACTCTTAACTATTTAGTACACAAAAACAACAAAAATGCATGCTGGCACTGAGAAAAAAATTGTGTTGAATTAAGATTTGAACACTTTTAATACGCCCACGGAATGACAGGATGGTGTCCAGCGCCTACTTCTTTGTCCAGAGAATAACTGAGTCTGTCACCATTTAACTTGAAACTTGACAGTTATGTTCCTCTCTTGATTTTGAGTGCAGTGGACAAGAACTGTAACTCTACCTAGGTTAGTTTCCCTTTGTTGTTTTTCATACTTGAACATTCAGCAGTGTAATCGGCATATCTTGTGAGAATTTGCCACCTTTTTTCATCAAAATGATTTGATACTACAAAGTAGAACTTTTTACAGTTTGGAATATTTAAGACTGCAGTGTTTGGAATTCGAAAGTTTTCACAGGTAGTAAGTGTCATAAGTTACTGATTGTCTTGCAAGTGTTACAGTGCATCAGGAAAAGCTGTCAGAGGCAGCAAAAAGTAGAGATAATGCTGGCACTTTTATCTAAAGAAAACATAATTTATTATGCTCCCCGAAGGGAGAGCATATAGCCGCCGCTTCGTCTGTCCGTCCGTCCGTCCGTCCGTCCGTCCATTTCCACCTATTTCTCTATAACCCTTGGGCCAAATCAAATGAAACTTACCATGTGAACTCCCTATGATATAGTGATGATGCATCTGTGATGGTTTTTGGATTTGAGGCCTCGTCACGGGAAAAGGGGACTTAGGGTTAAAAACAGTTTTTCCCAAATTTCTCCTAGTTTTCATAAGCTCCTTTCTATGACTACTGCTCCCAGCCAGTCTACCACAGTGTTTGCCGAGTCAATTTAGTTCTCTTAGTTGTTAATCTATGGGTTCCAAGTTTAAAATGTTAAATTTCTGCTGTTGAAACATACAAACAATCCATGATAATCCTGCAAATCATTGCAATAATTTCCTCTGACAGAAAACCATATTTTGTCTGGTGAGCCAAATGCAAAAGAAGTCATAAAAGATGTGTTAGTTATCAATTTAAAATCTAAATTATTTCTTGATTTTACCCTTTTGTTTGTGCCATTCTTATTGCAATATTTAGATCTTAAAATCCCAATCCCATCTTTCTGTCCTTTGTATCTAAAATTGATTTTGTGATAATAACTATATGATAGCCAAGTTGTTCTCAAATAATTCTCTTTGCGATGGCTCTGTGCAAAACATTTTTAACTCCCTATATGTTCATAGGGAGTTACAACCGTTTTGCCCTTAGCCATGTATTTGAGATATTCTGGTGGTGAAAATACAAACAATTCACAAATTAAAGACACACCATTCAGAAACACAAGCCTTCACCTAATTATAACAATTGGCAATTGAGAAGAAATGTAACATTGTTTAATTCCTGTTGTTAGTGTGTCAGTAATTATCTGATAAGCCTTACCCAGATTGGCTTATCTTGGATGTGTTGATGGTGATTAACCTGGATTCATATTAAAAAAGAAAAAAGAAATATAGCCTGAAATATCCGGGAAAACACTAGATATAAAAGTGATTAACCTAGTATATTTTTTCCCACAAATCTGTTGCTGAAGTTTTAGGTTATGGTACATAGCCCGATGATGATTTTGTTCCAATGATGGTTTTGTTCCTCGCATCCATAGTATGGTCATAAAACACAGTATTGTGAGAAGTCAATGGAAACTGTAAAATTTTCTTCAATCAATTTCCATCATATTGCAGGGAGTTGATCACCTAACCATAGGTATCTGGTATTTCTCAAACCTGTTTTAGGGCAACTGCTACATTTTGTAGGAGCCTCTGAGTGGTCATCATTTGTTGGTACACAAATGCCTAAAGGTTATGCTGTGGCCTGTGTGTAAACCCTGAAGGCTGTGATTGAGGGTTCACTTCATCATCATCATATATCGACTGTGCGATGGTTAGGCTTTCAGGCTCATCTTGATGAAATTTTTTACCCCTTGTCATGCTGATTTGGGAATGTTCCTGCTTTGCTAGGAGGTATAGACAAAGATCAGGCTGCATCAGTCAACATCCCCTGATCTGCCTTTTTAAACCAGAAAAATATAACAATAATATTTTTGTGCCCCCCTTCAAAGAAGTGCTTTGCACTTGTCAGTCAGTAGGCGTAGCATATCTTAAAATGTATGCAAGCTAGAATCATGAAACTATTCAGGTGGTTATAGCTCATTGATGAGAAGTGTCGTGCTTAAGAACCACAACCCTACTTGTCTTGTCATATTTTTGAGTTATTGCCCTTTGTTAATTGATAAGGAAAACACTTTTGACCTGCCCGGGGGGGGGGGGGGGGGGGGGGGGGGATAACATCTCTTGTTGATAGAAATACTGACTCACACTTAGTACATTCAGTGCTTTGAGCCCTTTGATATCGATGAAATTTTGCCAAGGTTTTAATCCAGCATAACAAGGTTTAAGAGTTGTCAAAATAAAGCTAGGGCACTGAAAACGACTATGGGTTTGGAAGGTATTCATTTAGTTGCTCTATCAGATAGTGGTAGAATAAGAAGATGGATAGATGGGTTAGTTAATATCTCTGTAAACTGTACTACAATATTTTCTCTAATAATAGCACCCTCCCTGATAGTAGCACCCCTATATTTTTTACTGAGAAAACCCACTGCAAATGCCTAATTTTTAGCTCCACTGGCCGAAGGCCAGCGAGCTATTGTCATGGCGGTGTGTCCGTCGTGCGTGCGTCCGTCCGTGCGTGCGTCCGTCCGTGCGTCCGTGCGTAAACTTTTTCTTTAAACATCTTCTCCTCCAAAACCTATGGGTGGATTTTGATGAAACTTGGTAGAAATGTTCCTTGGGTGACCCTCTTCTAAAATTGTTAAAGAAATTTTGATTGACCCCCAAATATGGGCGTGGCAGGGCGTGGCACTTTTTCACTTAGAAATCTTTAAAAATCTTCTCCTCCCAAACCGTTGGGCCAATTTCAATGAAACTTGGCATGGATGTTCTTTTGGTGACCCTTTACCTAAATTGTTCAAGAAATTTTGATTGACCCCCAAATATGGGCGTGGCAGGGCAGGACTTATTTTGAGCCCAAAATCTTTGAATGACATCTCCTCCTGAACCACTGGGCCGATTTCAACCAAACTTTACCAAAATGTTCCTGGGGTGACCCTTTACCTAAATTGTTCAAGAAATTTTGATTGACCCCCAAACATGGGCGTGGCAGGGCGGGGCTTATTTTGAGCCCGAAATCTTTGAATGACATCTCCTCCTGAACCACTGGGCCAAATTCAACCAAACTTTACCAAAATATTCCTGGGGTAACCCTTTTCAAAAATTGTTCCTGAAATTTTGATTGGCCCCCAAATATGGGCGTGGCAGGGCGGGGCTTATCTGAGCCCGAAATATTTGAACGACATTTCCTCCTAAACCATTGGGCCGATTTCAATGAAACTTTACCAGAATGTTCCTTGGGAGACCCTTTCCAAAAGTTGCTCTCAAAATTTTGATTGGCCCATAAATATGGGTGTGGCAGGGTGGGGCTTATTTTGAGCCCGAATTCTTTGAAGGACATCTCCTCCTGAATCACAGGGCTGATTTCAATGAAATTTTACCAGAATGTTCCTTCTGTGACCCTTTTCAAAAATTGTATGCGAAATATTAATTAGCCCTTAAATATTGGCATGTCAGGGTGTGGCTTATTTTGAGCCCGAAATCTTTGAACTACATCTCCTGATGAAGGTTGGGCCAATTTCAATGAGACTTGAGAATTTTGGTGCAATGTGAGCCACACCCAGTTAATTAATATAAAACAGGTCTTAAAGACAGGAGTGTGGAAATACGGATTCTCTCTACTTGTCTGTGGACAAGTAAAGTGTGATTTTCAACTTGTCCAGGATTTAAAATTACTTGCCCGCAAAAAACAGAATAGAAAGATTTTGAGAAAACATTGTTTTAAGAGAAGAAAATGCTGAAACCAGCATTTTCTTCATTAAAGACAGTGTTTTCTACTCTTTGGTACAAACATTAAGCTTATTAATCTCTTCGATCTATATAGGGCCATACCAAGATTTGCCCTGGTAGTTACTTGTCCTAGGACAAGTGGACTTGGAAAATGTACTTGTCCGCAGGTAGAAAAGCCCATGTCGGACAAGTCGGGCATGGGAATTCCACACCCCTGCTTAAAGAGATTTCAAAGTGTTGTTTTCATTCAAAGAAAGATTCATTTAATGCAAGTCTAATGATGTTAAAGCCAGTGGAGCGATACAGGCCCTCTTGGGCCTCTTGTTAGGACCTTTTTGAGACTTCTCTAATTTGGGGATGAATTTCCTCCAAACAATCATGTTTTTAGAGGTAATTCACCTCCAATTAAAGGGAAATGGGCCTAAAAGACATCAACTTAAGGTGTTTTTTATGCCCCCGTATCGAAAGATCGGGGGCATATTGTTTTACCGTTGTCCGTCTGTCCGTCTGTCTGTCTGTCTGTCTGTCTGTCTGTCTGTCTGTCTGTCTGCAAAACTTAACCAAAAAAACTTAACATTGCCTAAATCTTCAAGCCTATTCAAGATACAAGGCTAATATTTGGCATGATGATAGATCTCAATGATACGCATCTGCTGATACCAAAGTCAAGGTCATGTGATAAGGTCAAGGTCATCTCTCAAGGTCAATTAACTCAAAAACTTAATCAAAAAACTTAAAATTGCCTAAATCTTCAAGCCTATTCAAGATACAAGGCTCATATTTGGCATGATGATAGATCACAAGGATACGCATCTGCTGATACCAAAGTCAAGGTCATGTGATAAGGTCAAGGTCATCTCTCAAGGTCAAATAACTCAAAAACTTAACCAAAAAACTTAACATTGCCAATATCTTCAAGCCTATTCAAGATACAAGGCTCATATTTGGCATGATGATAGATCTCAATGATACGCATCTGCTGATACCAAAGTCAAGGTCATGTGACAAGGTCAAGGTCATCTCTCAAGGTCAAATAACTCAAAAACTTAACCAAAAAACTTAACATTGCCAATATCTTCAAGCCTATTCAAGATACAAGGCTCATATTTGGCATGATGATAGATCTCAATGATACGCATCTGCTGATACCAAAGTCAAGGTCATGTGACAAGGTCAAGGTCATCTCTCAAGGTCAAATAACTCAAAAACTTAACCAAAAAACTTAACATTGCCAATATCTTCAAGCCTATTCAAGATACAAGGCTAATAATTGGCATGATGATAGATCTCAATGATCGACATCGGCATGTTCCAAAGTTAAGGTCATGTGACAAGGTCAAGGTCATCTTTCAAGGTCAAACTTCTGAATAACAGAACCAAAAAACTTTCTTTGTTCAGATTATTTAAACATATTATAAATATCCTGTCTCATAAATGGCATGATGAAAGATCTCAGTGGTATACATTTGTAGGTATCAAGGTCAAGGTCATGTTAAAAGGTCAAGGTCATCTGTCAAGGTCAAATTTTGAGAAAAAAAATGCTGTTACGGGGGCATTTGTGTTTCACAAACACATCTTGTTTTATATCAGAAAATGCCTACCAAATAAAAGCTCCCTGACTGTGTTATGTATAGCTCCTGGGAATGTTTATTAGGAGAAATATGGTAGGTTTAAAACACTTGTCATTTATTATGGAAATGTGGCCTATAGAACGGGTGTATGCATTGGAAATAATTGCAGAGAGAACTAAATATGCATTGATTTTGTTGATTGCAGTTATGAATAATACAGAATCTGTGAGAGGTCTCTCTCACCTGTGTTGTAGAGATAAAAAAAGAAAATGGGAGTTTTACAGGGACTGCTGTCGTTATATTTGAATCAAGACATTTTATTATAAAATGACCAAGAGATCATAATATTTACAAATAATCTGAACATGTTTATTAATTTCTAAGCTCCTGGTCCTAGCATTTAATGTCAAACTATTGAAAAGGCTTAATCTTTCAGTGGGCACTTACATCATATTCAGTTGTGCTAATGAGCCCTTAATTAATGATATTATGCTTTTCCAAATTAATAGGAAAAAAAAATACCAACTCCCTCCTAACTGTTGTATATGCATCAAATACCAAGAAACACATCATATTACTGACCAACTTTATTTTAAAAGAATCAAATGAAGAATTATATCAAACCCTTTTAAAATACAGTCAAATGTCTATATGTTGAACTTCATGGGACTACAAGAAAACTTTGACGTATAGAAAGTTCGACGAAGAGATAAGGGACAATCTTCAGAAAGAAGATATATGCGGCAATCATTACACTAAGGTACGACCATAAGTGGTAGCAAAATAACGGACGCATTTGATTTGCATGATGAATTAAGTGAATATGCAACATAACACTTTCTTTATTTACATTTTTTATTTATTTATAAACATTGTTTAAAACATGCTTTTAAATCACTATCCCGTGGATCGACCAGAGGTGTATTCTTTAGAGCGAGATGAAAAATCCTACTAAATAGGATTATAAAGACGTCATAACGAACGATTTTCAATGAATATAGTGAAAATATTCGACGTCGTCAAGACTACTAATCAATGCCAACCAAGCTTTGTTTCCCCATTTAAATTTCATAAGTAGCGGCACAAAAATCTTGCTCTTACGAATGCTAACCTTACATTTCTCAATTAGAATCTTAAGAATCTAGCCATAACGATCACATCTCTGGTCCTTCACCAAAACAAGTCTGGCGTCGAATTGGCATATTATTAAGACAACTCCGTTATCATTTTGAAGATGCATTTCCCGACCACTTTTATTCTAAAAGGATAGATAACCCAACCTTTGATATTGTCACTCTGTTACAAATAATCAAAGATAGTCAGGTAAATAATCGATATCTAATAATGAAATCGCTTGTGTCATTTACAATAGTTGTCAGGTCGAAGGTGTGAACAACAAACGTGATTGCCCTTTTCATCATTCAAGTTTGGGGTTCGTTGAATAGAAGTGTGAATGCGCACAAACAATGGTGATTGGACATTGAAATTGGTTCAAAGTACGGAACAATTTCGAGCACTAGATAACGACATATGGAGGTTGAAATACATAGAAATAAAGAGTAAATAGATCGGGACTTGAAAAATACTTCAACGTAGAGATCACTTTGTCTTATGGACATTCGACGTAAAGATATTTGACTGTACTTCACTTCTGCAAACTCTTTAACTGACCTATCAAATTATCATTCACTTCTGAACTGTACCTCATTGAATGAAAAAATACATAGTTTGACCAATCAAATTATTCATTCTTAGGAGTAAATGAATTATTTGATTGGTCAAACTATTTTTTTTTCATACAGTGAGGTACAGTTCAGAAGTGAATAAAGTTTTTATTAGGATACCAGTTGGTTCAATAAAATCCTTTTTACTGTGCCACTATCTATATCAATTGTTTATAAAGTAATGAAAGATGTTGATGAGCAAGTTAAAACGCATGGAGAAATTGGAAAAACAAACTGTTTACAGCTGCTAACCTTTTATATTTCAAAAAAAAAACAACCCTGATTGACTTATCAAGTAATTCATATGCTCTGGAACTGTAAATTGTTCATCAGCATACCAGTTGGTTCAATAAAATCCATTTTAGTGTGCCACTATCTGTATTTATTATTTGTAAAGTAATGAAAGATGTTGATGAGCAAGGTAAAATACATGGAGAAATTAGAAAAACAAATTGTGTACAGCTGTCGTTTCTGCTACACTTATTCGATATCCATCATTTCATTGGGAAACCATTTCATCTACAATTTCATGGCTTTTGTTGTGGAGATCAGATGGTATTGATATGATTAATACTTAAATTACTTCAATTACTCAGCTAGAAGTAAAGTTTTATATACCCATCCAAACAGAAAGAGGTTGGAAAACATTTAACCAGTTTACCATTTTCATGCTGGATAAACAGTATATTGTTGTTGACAAAGTTTTGGTGGACAGTATAGGCTAAGATTAGCCTGCGCAGATGTGCAGTCTAGTAACACCTTAAACTGCCTGCTTTCTTATTATTGTTGGAAAACTGGAGTCTGAGACTGGTTGAAATGTCCCCTAAATTGCCAATTTATTAGAATTTATTGCATAAAATGTACGTTTATTGGGTCGTTATAGGCATCCATTAAAGGACAAAACCAGGGCGAAATGTGGATTAATAAGTAAATTCACTTGCTGTTTAGGCCCGGCTTTTTTTACTTGAATATCCTGGGTCTGGGCCTATATACTGTATCAGTTTCTTTGTTAAACAATGATACAGAGCATAAATAAAAACATTGATCCTATTTCTGTGTTAAAACTTGTGACATCATGAATATACCGAGCAACGTGGGTATAAACAAAAATGATAGTTCAATGCATAACACACTTTTTCCAGCAAATTAATGGGTTCGGAGCTAGTTTTAAGCGTATATGTGAATAATTTTTAAAGCTCTGTTTGAATAAATACTTTAGTTGTTCTTTTTATGCATAAATAGGGTCAATTCAATTTTTAGCTCACCTGAGCACATTGTGCTCAAGGTGAGCTTTTGTGATCATTGGATGTCCGTCGTGCGTCGTCTGTCGTGCGTCGTCAGACGTCAACAATTAAGGTGTTTACACTCTAGAGGCCACAAATATGGACCAATCATCATGAAACTTTGTCAGAATGTTCTCCAGGTCGCAAGGATGAACCCTATCGAAAATGGGAAGATTCCTTGTCATATCAAGGGAAAAGGGGCCTAAAAGACAATTTTCTTGTTTACACTCTAGAGGCAACAAATATTGTCCAATCATCATGAAACTTTGTCAGAATGTTCTCCAGGTTGCAAGGATTAACCCTATCGAAAATGGGAAGGATCCATGCCTTATCACGGGAAAAGGGGCCTAAATGACAATTTTCTTATTTACACTCTAGAGGCCGGAAATATGGTCCAATCTTCATGAAACTTGGTAAGAATGTTGGTAAGGTCACAAGGATGAACTCTATTGAAAATGGGAAGGATCCATGCCATATCACTGGATAAGGGGCCTTAATGACAATTTTCTTGTTTACACTCTAGTGGCAACAAATATGGTCCAATCTTTTTGAAACTTGGTCAGAATGTTTGCTAGGTATCAAAGATGAACCCTATTTAAAATGGGAAGGATCCATGCCTGATCACATGAAAAGGGGCCTTAATGACATTTTTTTGTTTACACTCTAGAAGCCACAAATGTGGTCCAATCATCATGAAACTTGGTCAGAATGTTTGTTAGGTCATGAGGATGGACTCTTTTGAAAATGGGAAGGATCTGTGCCATATCACACCAAAAGGGGCTTTAATGACAATTTTCTTTTTAGAGCTCCAGACGCAACAAATATTGTCCAATCTTCACAAAACTTGGTCAAAATGTTTGAAAGGTCACAAGAATGAACTCTGTTGAAAATGGGAAGGATTCATGCCATATCACAGGAAAAGGAGTCTTAATGATAACTACTTGAAATAAGTCTAATGGCCACAAATATGGCCCAAACTTGGTGAAACTTGGTTTTATGTAAAAATTATTTTCTTTAAGAAATCTGCCTTTTAAGCTCACCTGAGCACGGAGTGCTCAAGGTGAGCTATTGTGGTTAGGTGGATGTGCGTCTAGCGTCGTGCTTCGTGCGACGTGCGTCGTGCGACGTCCGTCGTCAACATTTGCCTTGTAAGCACTCTAGAGGCCACATTTTTTGCATGATCAACCTGAATTTTTGTCAGAATGATTGTCTTGATGAAACCTCGGACGAGTTCGAAATTGGGTCAACTAGGGTCAAAGACTAGGTCACAGGGTCAAATCTTAGAAAAACTTTGTATGCACTCTAGAGGCCACATTTTTTGCCCAATCAACCTGAATTTTGGTCAGAATAATTGTCTTGATGAAATCTTGGATGAGTTTGAAATTGGGTCAACTAGGGTCAAAAACTAGGTCACGGGGTCAAATCTAAGAAAAACATTGTATGCAGTCTAAAGGCCACATTTTTTGCCCGATCAACCTGAAATTTGGTCAGAAAGATTGTCTTGATAAAATCTCGGACAACTTCGAAATTGGGTCAACTGGGGTCAAAAACTAGGTCACAGGGTCAAATCTAAGAAAAACCTTGTATGCACTCTAATGGCCACATTTTTTGCCCAATCAACCTGAAAATTGGTCAGAATGATTATCTTGATGAAATTTTGGACAAGTTAAAATTTGGGTCAACTGGGGTCAAAATCTAGGTCACAGGGTCAAATCTAAGAAAAACCTTGTATGCACTCTGGTGGCCACATTTTTTGCCCAATCAACCTGAAAATTGGTCAGAATGATTATCTTGATGAAATTTTGGAAAAGTTAAAATTTGGGTAAACTGGGGTCAAAATCTAGGTCACAGGGTCAAATCTTAAGAAAAACCTTGTATGCACTCTAGAGGCCACATTTTTTGCTCGATTAACCTGAAATTTTGCCAGAATGATTGTCTTGATGAAATCTCTGACAAGTTTGAAATTAGGTCATAAGGGGTCAAAAACTAGGTCACGAAATCAATTATAAAAATCCTTGTAAATCAACCTTAAAATTGTAAAAAAAAGGATTCTCAATTTGTATTGAAGCAACAGCTTTGTTTAGCTCAGTCATTCATCATTCTATTTCTCATACTTCATTTGAAAGTTTTAGACAGTTCATTCAGGTGAGCGATTAAGGGCAACTATGGCCCTCTTGTTACTTGATGTGATGTTCAAGTGATCAATGAGAGTCAGGTGAGCGATCTAGGACCACCTCTTGTTTGAGGGTGTTAACATTTATGGAGACAGAATAAGATTAAAATATAAGGCTTAAATCAAATATTGTGAAATTGATAAGATACATTAATTTTGATGTAAAATAATTCATTTTCTTCTTCACTATTGAAAACTTTATCATAAAATAAATAAATAGGAATCACATTAACCAGTACATTGTGATTTGTATTTACAAAAATGAAATTTGCATCTTCCCCAAAGAAACCATGGATAAAATCCGAGGAAAATGTCTTAAACAACCGCTGACTATTTTCAGTATTTTGGGGCACCTCTGATTTAATCCACAGAACAAACAAGGGAGAAAACACACAAAAGTCTCCAATTGTCTCTTTTTGATGGCCAGTGGATGTCACAGGGACAAAATTACCCTCTTTCAGCAGTGATGTAGAAACAGTAATTGATGCCACCTTACAGTGGTATTGATCTGAAATCAGCATCTCATAAATTCCTATCATAAATTCCCATGTAATTGTGTAATTAAGTTCTCTTTGGCTTAGAAAGAAACTCTTTCCTATTTTATCTAATAATAATTTAGAGGGGTCAGTGCAACACTATTGTAAGTGCCTATATATTCATAGGTACTTACAATAGTGTTGCACTGACCCCTCAATATGATTAAATGCTGAACACACATATTCAAGCTTTCAAGCTTTCAAGTTTTTTAACAGATTGCATGCATAAGTCAGGGGCTTACTTGCTGAAATTAAAGGAAACATTCAGATGCAAAAGGCATAATTGGAGGCACATTGCTGTTGCAGGGGATGGATGGTAGAGGCAGTAGACTCATTGCTAGAACTACTCTCTGATTAATCAAGGGAGAGCCTCTCCATGGCATTTATGAGATATGCCTATGTTATTGCAGCTATGGATAGCCTATCCTCTATGTTGGATTTAGGGTTCTGCCTCAGGAGTTGTATTTATTTCAAAGATTACATCAAAATTAAATCGCTGTCTGCTATTTCTTTTGATTTTGACCAATATACGTTTATTTCATGGTATGTCATGTAACAGTTAAAAGTATTGCTCTGAATTTGAGGGGAAGATATTCAGAAATATTGTCCAATGCTGAAGGCATTGGGAAACAGTTCAAATTTCATCCTTGACATAGAGGGCAGTAGTATTACTGTTACATGAATCACCATGAAATAAATGTTGTATTACCTGATCAATATCGTGTAAATATATTTTTGATCAAAAATATTTTCAAAATCAAAAGTAGAAAGAAAAAAAGTATATTTTCCAATAAAATCTATTAAAGAGTGTCACTTCATGTATATTTCATGTGCAACAAATCTACAGCATTTTTGTTAGTGTGCAAGAGTTTGTTCATAAGTGAATGTAGATGAAACATTTCATACTGTTCCCAGGTAACATATGACGGGTAGTACAAATCAAAACACTGAAAGTACTGATGGTGGACGTTTCTGTTGGCATACTAGAGTGATTCCTCCATTTGTGGAGAAAAGAGAAGTTTTACATGTAAAATTACGATAAAAGGAAAATGACCTGACCTCATCTTGCTTCAGATATACGTTTCTCAACATATATCGTCGATCGTCAACAAAGTCCTGTAATTACAAGGTTTCGATAACTTTCGGAATTTATCCCGGTGTAGTTTAAACAGTGATTCTCCTATCCATTATTTATAAAAGTAAAGAAATGACAATTAGATGATCTAGGTTATTATTCTTATTTTGTAATGCTAATCAGTTCTCCGTTATCTCATTATTAAAAATTATGGTGTTATCTGCTTAAACCAGAAAGCTATGAATGGCTTGGGTCGCTCCACAGGCTTGAAATTCTTGTAAAAGAAAAAGAAAAGTTTTGAATAGATTTTTAGCTCCACTGGCTGAAAGCCACTGGGGCTATTGTCATGGCGTTGTGTCCGTCATGCGTCCGTCCGTGCGTCAGTGCGTCCGTGTGTCCGTTCGTAAACTTTTTCTTTAAAAATCTTCTCCTCAGAAACTACTGGATGAATTTCAACCAAACTTCACAGGAATGATCCTTGGGTGACCCTCTTTCAAAGTTGTTCAAAAAATTTTGATCCAATGAAAAACATGGATTTAATGGGCGTGGCTAATTTCCAAAAATGGTAAAAAGTGAGTTTTCTCAGATTTTAATTGATGGATACCAATCAAATTTTACATGAATGATCCTTGGGTGACCCTTTATCAGTCTACCAAAAATTATTTTGATCGGATAGAAAATATTCATTTTATGGGCAGAGGTCATTTCTCTATATGTTATATAGTGGAAACTTTGAAAATCATTTTCTCAGAATCTTATTGATGGATATCAACTAAATTTTACTTGAATGATCCTTGAGTGACCCTTTATCAGTCTTCCAAAAATAATTGTGATTGGATGAAAAATATGTATTTTATGGGCGGAGGTCATTTCTCTATATGTTATATAATGGAAACTTTGAAAATCATTTTCTCAGAATGTAACAAATGGATAACAACCAAATTTCACTGGAATGATCCTTGAGTGACCCTTTATCAGTCTACCAAAAATTATTGTTATTGGATGAAAAATATACATTTTATGGGCGGAGGTCATTTCTCAATATGTTATTTAGTGGAAACTTTGAAAATCATTTTCTCCGAATTTAATTGATAGATTTCAATCAAACATTTTTGGTATGAGCTTAGGGTGACCCATTATCATGCAGCCAAAAAATATTTTGATTCGATGAAAAATATGTCTTTTATGGGCGGAGGTCAATTCTCTATATGTTATTTAGTTGAAACTTTGAAAATCATTTTCAACATCAGTATAAAATATCTAAAAATCTAGTCAAAACTTTTATGTGCTTTTACAAGAATTTCAAGCCTGTGGAGCGACACAAGCCATTCATGGCTTTCTAGTTAGATATTTTGGATTCTTCTGATGTTGAAAATGATTTCAGAGTTTCCACTATATGACATATAGAGAAAAGACCTCCGCTAATAAAAAAACCCATATATTTCATCCAATGACAATAATTTTGGCTACATGCTAAAGGGTTCGCCCAAGGATCATACCAATGAAGTTTGATTGATATCCACCCATAACATTTTGAGAAAATGATTTTCAAGGATTACACAAAATAACATATTGAGAAATTACCTCTGCCCATAAAAAACATATTTTTCATCCGATCACAGTAATTTTTGGTAGACTCATAAAGGGTTACTCAAAAAGATCATTCCGGTGAAATTTGGTTGAAAACCATCAGTTACATTCTGAGAAAATGATTTTCAAAGTTTCCACTAAATAACATATACAGAAGTGACCTCCGCCCATTGAAATAATTATTTTTCATCCAATCACAATAATTTCTGGTAGCCTAATAAAGGATCACTTAAGTACCATTCGAGTGAAATTTGGTTGAAAACCATTAGTTACATTCTGAGAAAATGATTTTCAAAGTTTCGACTATATTAACATATAGAAAAATGACCTCCGCCCATAAAATACATATTTTTCAATCGATCACAATAATTTTTTATAGACTGATAAAAGGCCACTCAAGGATCATTCATGTAAAATTTAATTGGTATCCATCAATTAGAATCTGAGAAAACCCACTTTTAACCATATTTGGAAATAAGCCACGCCCATTACATCCATGTTTGTCATTGGATCTATATTTCTTGAACAACTGTGAAAGAGGATCACCCTAGTATCATTCCTGTGAAGTTTGATTGAAATTCATCCAGTAGTTTCTGAGGAGAAGATTTTTAAAGAAAAAGTTTACGAACGGACGCACGAACGGACGACAGACACAATGCCATGACAATAGCCCCAGTGGCCTTCGGCCAGTGGAGATAAAAATTCTATAACAGGATATTAATTGATTGTTCCGCGATTTTCATTCTCGAAGAAAAGAAAGGTTAAGTGTCCATATAAACACGTAAAAAGTTGCAGACACTCGTCTCGAATTTGGCTTTCGTGTGTTGAAATGTAAAGTAAAACCCCTTTGCATAAACCTTTATCGCATGGCCTGAATGCTTTACTTTACCTGCTTAGACTGTATCCGTATTCATGCGTATACCGATATTTCCATTAATTTGCCTTTGTTTTATATACATTAGCAGTGTCAGGGGAGGTTGCCATTCCAGTAATTTCATTTCATGAGTGACCTCCCATTGACCATTGGGAAATAAGGGGCAAATTATTCACTCTGTCAGAAAAGTAGTTCTACACAAGGAAAAAATTCACCCGATCTCAGAATTGAATATGATTTCACACTTAAAAGATGTCTTTGAGGTTGCAACAAGTTACGTAGACTCCTTGTTTCACTCCATTTTTGAAATGCATAGTTGTCAGACGGTTACAATTCTTCAAAAAGAGTTAATGAGTACTATTGTTTTGAAAACCTATTAACATCTGACAGGATTGTTCAAACGTGGTATTAACACTGGTGAACGTAAACGTCCACCAAAAACTACAAAATGGATCAGAAAGGTTAATAAACATAATTATATATAGGAGATCAGGTTACATTAATGTAAAATGTCGTCATCTGGTAGTGGGTTTAAAGTATCTTCAGATGACATGGATATAATTATCTCTCATCTCAGTCTCTTAAGTTTTGTCATGCTGCATAAAAAACCTTGGCAAAATTATATATGTATCAAAGAGCTGAAAGCTCTGGATTTCCAATTGTGAGTCAGCATTTGATTTTAAAAATATGATTTCTGAAACTTTTCTGGTTTATAAAGGAAAATCAGGTGGTGTAGAGAAAGATCAGACTGCACATATGTGCAGGATGATGTTTGTCCATACCTCCTGCCAAAGCAGGAATATTCCGGGATCAGCATGACAAGGGTTAAATCTTGATCATACAACTTTCTTCACTCTTAAGTTAAGTCTATGTAGCTAAAAATGGTAACAGAAATCTTATTTCCCGTATTTCTGACATAAGTCTAAGGCGACCAAAGAGAAACAGAGATGTGATATTGATCTTCCTCCCATATGTTGTAAATCCCGATCATAAACTCCCTTGTCACCGCTTAATTATGTTTCTTCTTGAAAGTGGAGGCAGTTTTCTCTATATGATGTTTGTGCAAGCATCATCATGTACTATTATGAGATTTAGAGTGGCCAAGAAAAATGAGGGATCAAGATCCCTTAAAGTTTAGGGGAATCATGGTCTCAGTCTCTTCGCATCATCAATTACTAAATGCATTTACACTGGAACTAAGTTCACTACCGGTATATAAAAAGAGCCACCCATACTACCATGGGAGATAAATCTAGACATATTTTTGCACAATTTATATAGATTTGGGGCAAATTGTTTTACTGTTCTATGTCTGTCTATCTGTCTGTCCTTCTTTCTGCGACAACTAAACCTACTTACTAAATTTTTTCCCATAATGTCAGCATAATTCATGTAACAATGCTCTTATTTGGCATAAAGGCTCCTCTCATCAGTGTGTATCTGTCAAGGTCATATTTGAAGTTTACAGTCAATTAACAAGGTCAAACTTCTAAAGAAAATATAATTCTAGAGATATTTGCGTTCCGCACATCTTGTTTTAGCTTTAAATTTAAGACATGATACTAATGGGATGATTATTGTCTATTTCCAGTAAGCTGGCAAGTGTAAAAAGACCTCAAACATGTGTGGGTGCTGTGGGGACGACAAGGTGGGTAAATCTTCTTAGCCCTTATCGTACTTAATTTGAATTAAGATTTAAAAACACTGCCAAATTTGAAACATTTCAACATGTTTGGGTAAAAAATTTCAAGCAATAATTAGTTTGAAAGCAGGCAGTATAAGCCAAGATCAAACTGCATGTCAATGCAGTCAGATCTTAGCCTATACTTTCTGGCAAAGCTTTATGAACTGCAGAAATGTGCCTTGAAAAGCATGAAAAGTGTTAAACCCTGTATGTGCAGGTGCTTTAAGAAAATAGCTGTGGCAAAGACTCTGAAAGTTGAGCAAAACCTACACATACCATGCTGAAAAAGCACTTTCAGAAAATTGCTTTAAAATCAGTTTATTCTTTCTATATACTTAATTACCCTATCTTGGCTCTTTGCAAATAATCCAAAGCACCATGACATTTTCTATACAGTTTGAAAGCTTAATTGTTAACCTTAACAAGTCAAAAATAGAGTGAGTCCAATTAATATTTTGATATTAATATTTCATGCTCATAATTGGTTGTTAAATGTCCTGTCATTTATAGTAACCATTAATATGGCTCATCTCACTAGGAATACAAATATGAATAATTAATGAACTCTGAAAGTGGCAGAAACAAAATATCAACAAAAAAGGGAGTACATAATCATTGTAGTGCAAAACAGTTATGACTGCCTATATGTTTATAGGCAGTTACATCTGTTTTGTGCTGGGCCATCGATATCTCCTTTTACCATAATCAGAACATGGAATTTTAGACTAATTTAACAGCTAGATTAATTTGTTTGTTGTTGTTGTTCTGTATCTGCATGGATTAGGTCAGAGGCATATTCTTCAATCATTATCTATTTTTTCATCTATGCAAAATTCAACAAAAAATGAATTACCAATTTAATTATAAGCTGTTTTTTGCATGGTGATAGATACCAGAAATCTGTGATACAAAGTTCAAGGTCAAATGACAAGGGCAAGTCAATTATCAAGGTCAAAATTGTCAAAAAATGTTTCTGAGAAGATATCTTAGCATCGTAAAGGTTTATAATTAGCATGTATACTTGTCAAATCAAGTTTTGAAAATAAGATTCCATGTAATTAAAAATAGATTGAAAGAATTTAACAAATTGATTTAATCAAAATGCTATTATGATCATTATGATATTAAGGCATTTAACCCTTTGCTGTTTAATCCCTGCTTTTTATGTGCTTGTGATTTAATGATTGAGAAAAAATTGTGAAAAAAGAAGAAATTGCTTCTGACAAGCAATTTCTTCTTTTTCCACACTATTTTTTATGCTCCCCGAAGGGAGAGCATATAGCCGCCGCTTTGTCTGTCCGTCCGTCCGTAATTCTGTCCGTCCGTCCGTCCCCACCTATTTCTCCATAACCCCTGGGCCAAATTCAATAAAACTTACCATGTGAACTCCCTATGATATAGTGATGATGCATCTGTGACGGTTTTTGGATTTGAGGCCTCGTCACGGGAAAAGGGGATTTAGGGTAACAAACAGTTTTTCCCAAATTTCTCCTAGTCTAACAGTCAGAATTAAGTGAAATTTCATATTTGTGTAACAAATCAGATGCCCTTTACTATAAACAATTTGAAATTAACGTAAAAAAAAAATATCATGGAAAAAGGGGGCTTAATGTTTGTTACCTTTACGTAAGCGCGTAAATTACAGTTATTCTTTCATTTCTCCCAGTCTTATGCTCAGAATTTGATGAAATTTCACATTTGAGTAGCAAATCAGATGCTCTTTACCCTAAACTATTTGAAATTTGTGTCTTAAAATATGTCATGCAAAAAGGGGGTTTAATGTTTGTTACTTTATGTTAGCTGTATAAGATAACAGCTTATTTGAGTCTTTGAAATCTGACCACAGAGCATATCTCCTAAAGTGTAATAGCTATCAACTTGAAACTTTATGGGTGGATAGACCTTATGGAGGAGAAGTGCAGTGCACAAGAACTACAACTCTTGCTTGCATAATTTTGGAGTTATTGCCCTTTGTTATTAGCTCACCTGAGCACGAAGTGCTCAAGGTGAGCTTTTGTGGGTAGGTGGATGTCCGGCGTCCGTCGTGCGTCGTCCGTCCGTCAACATTTACCTTGTATGCACTCTAGAGGCCACATTTTTTGCCCGATCAACCTGAAATTTGGTCAGAATGATTGTCTTGATAAAATCTCGGACGAGTTTGAAATTGGGTCAACTGGGGTCAAAAACTAGGTCATGGGTTCAAATCTTAGAAAAACCTTGTATACACTCTAGAGGCCTCATTTTTTGCCCGATCAACCTGAAATTTGGTCAGAATGACTGTCTTGATAAAATCTTGTATGAGTTCAAAGTTGGGTCAACTGGGGTCAAAAACTAGGTCATGGGGTCAAATCTAAGAAAAACCTTGTATGCACTCTAGAGGCCACATTTTTGGCCCGATTGACCTGAAATTTGGTCCGAATGATTGTCTTGATAAAATTTTGGACAAGTTTGAATTGGGGTCAACTGGGGTCAAAAACTAGGTCACGGGGTCAAATCTTAGAAAAACCTTGTATACACTCTAGAGGCCAAATTTTTTGCCCGATCAACCTGAAATTTGGTCAGAATGATTGTCTTGATAAAATCTTGGACAAGTTTGAATTTGGGTCAACTGGGGTCAAAAACTAGGTCACGGGGTCAAATCTTAGCAAAACCTTGTATACACTTTAGAGGCCCCATTTTTTGCCTGGTCAATCTGAAATTTGGTCAGAATGATTGTCTTAATGAAATCTTGGATGAGTTCAAAGTTGGGTCAACTGGGGTCAAAAACTAGGTCACGGGGTCAAATCGTAGAAAAACCCTGTATGCACTTAAGAGGCCACATTTTTTTCCCAATCAACCTGAAATTTGGTCAGAATGATTTTCTTGATCAAATCTTGGATGAGTTTGAATTTTGGTCAACTGGGGTCAAAAACTAGGTCACAGGGTGAAATCATAGAGAACCCTTGTATGTACTCTAGAGCCCACATTTTTTGCCCAATCAACCTGAAATTTGGTCAGAATTATCGTCATGATGAAATCTTGGACAATTTTCGAATTGGGTCAAGTGGGGTCAATAACTAGGGCATGGGGTCAAATCTTAGTAAAACCCTCTATGCACTCTAGAAGCCACATTTTTTACCCAATCAATCTGAAATTTGGTCAGAATGACTGTTTTTATAAATCTCAGACGAATTTGAAATTAGGTCAAGTGGGGTCAAAAACTTTGTCATTGGCTTACATCTTAGAATAATCTTGTATGCACACTAGAGGCCACATTTTTTGCCCGATCAACCTGAAATTTGTTCAGAATTCATCATCCTTTTTCTAAACCTACTTTAAACAATTTTTGACAGTTCATTCAGGTGAGCGATTTAGGGCCACTATGGCCCTCTTGTTTTCTCTGGAGCATATCTCCTAAAGTAAAATAGCTATCAACTTGAAACTTTATGGGTGGATAGATCTCATGGAGGAGAAGTGCTATGCACAAGGACTACAACTCTTGCTTGCATAATTTTGGAGTTACTGCCCTTTGTTATTTTTGATACTTATATTATATCTGGAGCATATCTCCTAAAGTATAATAGCTATCAACTTGGACATTTATGGGTGGATAGATCTCATGGAGGAGAAGTGCAGTGCACAAGAACAACAACTCTTACTTGCATAATTTTGCAGTTATTGCCCTTTGTTATTTTTGATACTTAGATTTTGTCTGGAGATTTATGGGGTTGATAGATCTCATGGAGGAGAAGTGCAATACACCAGAACTATAACTCTTGCTTGCATAATTTTGGAGTTATTGCCCTTCTTATTTTTAATACATTTAATAGGAGGTAAATCTCTGACAGTACAAAAGAATCTTTAATCTATTAGGCTTCAGTTTACTATCAAGCTTTTGTGGCGGGGGATTTCCTTGTCCAACATGGCTCTTGTTTTTGTGACAAAGCCTTATTCGGGGAGCATAATCCGTCTCTGACGGCTCTTGTTTACCATACTGAATGGTTATTTTTCAAATTAAATCCACTTTAGATTTTCGTCTGCAAAACCTTTGAATTTGGACAGGTCCAAAATTTTATAAAACAGGAAAGGGTTAAAAAGAGAGACTAAAAAGCTTTATGTAGAACATTTAAAAAAGAGTGAAATTCATGATCTACTTTCAGAGGGATGAGGAGAAGACGGATTTGACGAGTCCAGTGAGGAATCGAGGATGTACCGATATACTGGTCCTCATTATATTTGTTCTCTTTTGGGTCGGAATGGTATGTATTTCAGGATTTAATAACAACCGTCAATTTTGAGGGGGCCAGTGCAAAAGTATTTTAATGATTTCATATTAAACTCATCTGCTTATTAAGGGCCTGTAAAGATATAGAGACCTTTAGAAAATTCAAATCTTCATTTCTGATTATTTAAAGAGACCCATACACAGTGAACATTGTTGCTAGAAATACAGAAGGTGGGAAAGGGGGATGTAATTTGGATTTCTAACTGAATTATTTCAACATTACTTGACAAATACTATATTACGGGAAGTCATTGGAATCGTTTTGTCAAGAAAATTCAAATGAGTACCCACAACATAGGGTTTTGAAGAGAAATAAATATTTAAGACTGGAAACACCCATTTACAGGTACATCTGCTTCAAAATAGTGATCAATATTTGATATTGCCATTACACTATCATCGATCAAGTTGTTTGACAATATTATTGATTATGAATGGATTATGTTGGAGATTTATATTCATACATTAATTCAACTTCATTAAAAAAAGTTAACCATGTTTGGACTGCTTGTCATGGCACCTAAAGCTCTTATTGCGATAACAGACTTTAAAATTTAAAACCATATGAAAGCGTTTGTTTATAATTGAGCCTGCGTGTGACATTTCCAACAATTTGACATGTACATGAAGTGCAAACATTGAGAGACCCAGGCACCCACAAACTGTAAATATAAAGTTAACTGATGGTGTACAAATGCTTTGAGACCTAATCTAGCTACTAAGCGCATAGTGAAGACTCTGGTCAGACTGTGCAGATGCACAGACTGGCCAGTCTTCGCTTTGCACATATTTGAAATTGTTGGAAATGTCACACACTGGCTCAATTGTTAGTTTTTTGCATCCAAAACAATTGAAACAATTTTGCCACACAAATAGAAGGGTCTAAATAGAGTCAAGAATTTGGGTAAATAATGTTTATTGGATACAGTTTGGCTCCTGGCAGGATGACTATTTTGGCGTGATTTCTCCCGATCTCGCGTTTTAATGTGAATTGTTCATTATAAGACAGGAAAAGTGATGTCAATTTTCCTCTGATTTGTGCCCGCTGTATAATTGACACATTCAGTCACTTGGTTCCAGAAAGAGCCTAGCCTTAATTAGTCGCCATTTTACTGTAACACGAACACGCCATTGAAGTAGAAACAAACGGATATTGCATGTCAATTTTTGACTGCAATTTACTGGAGTTCTTACCTTCCAGTAGCTTCAAGAATTTCTTCTAGTATTATTGAAAGCAAGCTGGATTTTTTTATTTTTTTCCTTGAAATTCAACAAATATAAGTTAACCCTTGCTCTGCTGAACCTGGAATATTCCTGCTTTTGGCAGGAGGTATAGACAAAGATCAGCCTGCACACATGTGCAGTTTGATCTTAGTCTATACCAACTGTTTTCCCTTTTTAACCCTTTCCCAAACAAGACCTGGTTTTGACGTTTCTAAGTGGTAAGGCTCGGGAAAACATTGAGGCAAAAGAAGAAAGTGCTGGTGGTCAGCACTTTCTCCTTTTGCCTCAGTATTTTCTAGGCTATAACATACATATTTTTTCCATTAGGTATTATTTATTCAGTTATCTGCAACTCCTTTCAAATTGGATGACCCTAAAATTTTGTTGTTGGGAAAAGGGTTAAGCCAGCAATAGTTTGACATTTGTTATTTCAAAAGAAATTCTGACTTGCAATTTAGGCTGTCAGGTAACGGCATTTTGATTTTAATTCAATTTTGCAAAGTTTTTATTTTCGGCATGACAAGGGTTAAGGTTCATGTAAAGTGTTGAGGCCCAATTTTCAAACACTTCATTTGCCAAGAGTATGTCCAGGTGTATTATATATCAAAATGAAGCTATGCATAAGCAGTAAAGCAACACATGACTGTCATAGCTATATCTGTATAGCCAAAACATTGTGGAAAAGGGTCATTTTGTACAGAACAAGCAACTACAAGACTGTTGGATGAAATTGGCCCAAATTTGAACAAAGTACAGACTAAAGTACTACCCAGGTACTACTTCAAACGTTGGTATAAAACGCATGCCCTAAACGTAGTTATGCAAGCTATTTATTTTGACTTATTTTATAAACACATGTCATATATGTCACGAGTCAATCTAATTTTGTAAACATGTATAGTTCCGCAAGTTTATGTGAGTATCGAGAAACCGTTATTACCTATCATTTTCAATGTAAAATTGATCTTTGACGCCTCACTATAAATTGTACAACTGTAGATCTTTTTAAGGTATGGTGTGTTATCACAACATAAATGGACATTTATAGTTTATATACCTGTAAGGTTGTTTAGCAATATATCGATTTCTATTTCACTGAATGATAAATACATAGTAATTTATCATAGATCATTGAATTCAAACACTATAATTTGAAATTAATCACAGAAAGTATTTCACAATATTATGGTGTGCTGTTGCACCATATCTAACATCTATTTTGAAAACAGATCAAACCGGTTTGACAAGTATGTTGACAAAATAAATGGAAATTGATTGTTTCAAAAGAGCCTTTTGTGACCAAGTTTTATATCTAAGGTTGTAGAAGTACCTGGGTGGACTGGTAGACTGTACTTTGTTAAAATATGAGCCAATTTTATCCACCCGTCATGCAGTTGCTTGTTCTGTTCAAAATGAACCTTTTCCACAATTTTTTAGCTTTACCGCTATAGCGGTCTTATGTTGCTTAACTGCTTGTGCTCAAAAAAAGCTTCATTTTGATATACAATATACATGGACATACTGCTTTTTCTAGGCTAATGAAGCCCCTTAAAATTGGGTCTCAAACACTTTACATGAACCTTAAGATATACATCCCTTGTCATATTTCTTAGGTATCCCACAATAATAAGTAGTTCTCAAAGGTTTCTCTACAAGCTTATTGGGTTAAATGATTTGAATGAAAAAGATTATATGCAACAAAAAGTGGCAGATTGAAAGGATTTTGGAGAGAATTTGTCTGTCTTTCTCAAAAGAAATTGACACATGGCAGAAAAGGTGGATTTTGTAAATGATTCAATCCCTAGATAGAAGTCAAACTCATTATTGTATTTTTGCCTAGTCAAACTCATTAATTAGCAATTACCTCTGGAATATTTTTCAGAGGCTAGTAAAAATCAATGTCAAATACATGGGAGTCCACACTCTGGCTGTACTAATTGAATTCTCTAGCAATTTGGTATTCCTACATGTTGACTGTGTAAAGCTAAAGGAACCATTGCGAAAAATGGAGAAACTGCTTCATAAATAAAATTCTACTATTTTTAGCTCACCTGAGCACGAAGTGCTCAAGGTGAGCTTTTGTGGTCGAGTGATGTCCGTCGTCCGTCGTCCGTCGTGTGTCGTCAACATTTACCTTGTAGACACTGTAGAGGCCACATTTTTTGCCCAATCAACCTAAAATTTGGTCAGAATGATTGTCTTGATGAAATCTCGGACAAGTTCGAAATTCGGTCAAGTGGGGTCAAAAATGAGGTCACGCGGTCAAATCTTAGAAAAACCTTGTAGACACTCTAGAAGCCATATTTTGTGCACAATCAACCTGAAATTTGGTCCGAATGATTTTTTTGATAAAATCTCGCATAAGTTCGAAATTGGGTCAAGTGGGGTCAAAAATGAGGTCACGCGGTCAAATCTTAGAAAAACCTTGTAGTCACTCTAGAAGCCATATTTTTTGCCCAATCAACCTGAAATTCGGTCAGAATGATTGTCTTGATAAAATCTCGGACAAGTTCGAAATTGGGTCAAGTGGGGTCAAAAATGAGGTCATGGGGTCAATTCTTAGAAAAACCTTGTAGACACTCTAGAAGTCATAACTTTTGTCCGATCAACCTGAAATTTGGTCCGAATGATTGTTTTGATGAAATCTCAGACAAGTTTGAAATTGGATCAAGTGGGATCAAAAATGAGGTCACAGGGTCAAATATTAGAAAAACCTTGTAGACACTCTAGAAGCCATATTTTGTGCACAATCAACCTGAAATTTGGTCCGAATGATTTGTTTTGATAAAATCTCACACAAGTTCGAAATTGGGTCAAGTGGGGTCAAAAATGAGGTCACGCGGTCAAATCTTAGAAAAACCTTGTAGTCACTCTAGAAGCCATATTTTTTGCCCAATCAACCTGAAATTTGGTCAGAATGATTGTCTTGATGAAACTCGGACAAGTTTGAAATTGGGTCAAGTGGGGTCAAAAATGAGGTCACGGGGTCAATTCTTGGAAAAACCTTGTACACTCTCTAGAAGCCATATTTTTTGCCCAATCAACCTGAAATTTGGTCAGAATGATTGTCTTGATGAAATCTCGGACAAGTTTGAAATTGGGTCAGGTCGGGTCAAAAGTGAGGTCACAGGGTCAATTCTTGGAAAAACCTTGTAGACACTCTAAAAGCCATATTTTGTGCCCAATCAACCTGAAATTTGGTCTGTATGATTTTCTTGATGAAATCTCGGACAAGTTCGAAATTGGGTCAAGTGGGGTCAAAAATGAGGTCACGGGGTCAAATCTTAGAAAAAACGTGTAGACACTCTAGAAGCCATGTTTTTTGCCCAATCAACCTGAAATTTTGTCAGAATGATTGTCTTGATGAAATCTTGGACAAGTTCGAAATTGGGTCAAGTTGGGTCAAAAATGAGGTCACAGGGTCAATTCTTGGAAAAACCTTTTAGACACTCTAGAGGCCATATTTTTTGCCCAATCAACCTGAAATTTGGTCAGAATGATCATCTTGATGAAATCTAGGACAAGTTTGAAATTGGGTCAAGTGGGTTCAAAAATGAGGTCACGGGGTCAAATTTAAGAAAAACCTTGTAGACACTCTAGAAGCCATGTTTTTTGCCCAATCAACCTGAAATTTTGTCAGAATGATTGTCTTGATGAAATCTCGGACAAGATAGAAATTGGGTCAAGTTGGGTCAAAAATGAGGTCACAGGGTCAATTCTTGGAAAAACCTTTTAGACACTCTAGAGGCCATATTTTTTGCCCAATCAACCTGAAATTCGGTCAGAATGATCATCTTGATGAAATCTAGGACAAGTTTGAAATTGGGTCAAGTGGGGTCAAAAATTAGGTCACGGGGTCAAATTTAAGAAAAACCTTGTAGACACTCTAGAAGCCATATTTTTTGCCTGATCAACCTGAAATTTTGGTCAGAATGATTGTCTTGATAAAATCTCGCACAAGTTCAAAATTGGGTCAAGTGGGGTCAAAAATGAGGTCACGGGGTCAATTCTTAGAAAAACCTTGTAGACACTCTAGAGGCCGCATTTTTTGCCCAATCAACTGGAAATTTGGTCAGAATGATTGTCTTGATGAAATCTAGGACAAGTTCGAAATTGGGTCAAGTGGGGTCAAAAATGAGGTCATGGGGTCAATTCTTTGAAAAACCTTGTAGACACTCTAGAAGTCATAACTTTTGTCCTATCAACCTGAAATTTGGTCCGAATGATTGTTTTGATGAAATCTCAGACAAGTTTGAAATTGGATCAAGTGGGATCAAAAATGAGGTCACAGGGTCAAATATTAGAAAAACCTTGTAGACACTCTAGAAGCCATATTTTGTGCACAATCAACCTGAAATTTGGTCCGAATGATTTGTTTTGATAAAATCTCGCATAAGTTCGAAATTGGGTCAAGTGGGGTCAAAAATGAGGTCACGCGGTCAAATCTTAGAAAAACCTTGTAGTCACTCTAGAAGCCATGTTTTTTGCCCAATCAACCTGAAATTTGGTCAGAATGATTGTCTTGATAAAATCTCGCACAAGTTCGAAATTGGGTCAAGTGGGGTCCAAAATGAGGTCACAGGGTCAATTCTTAGAAAAAATTTGTAGACACTCTAGAGGCCACATTTTTTGCCCAATCAACCTGAAATTTGGTCCGAATGATCATCTTGATGAAATCTCGGACAAGTTCGAAATTGGGTCAAGTGGGGTCAAAAATGAGGTCACAGGGTCAATTCTTAGAAAAACCTTGTAGACACTCTAGAGGCCACATTTTTTGCCCAATCAACCTGAAATTTGGTCAGAATGATTGTCTTGATGAAACTCGGACAAGTTTGAAATTGGGTCAAGTGGGGTCAAAAATGAGGTCACGGGGGTCAATTTTTGGAAAAACCTTGAACACTCTCTAGAAGCCATATTTTTTGCCCAATCAACCTGAAATTCGGTCAGAATGA
Source organism: Fragum whitleyi (assembly GCA_948146395.1). Taxonomy (NCBI): domain Eukaryota; kingdom Metazoa; phylum Mollusca; class Bivalvia; order Cardiida; family Cardiidae; genus Fragum; species Fragum whitleyi. Next base: position 50,198,272 of record OX411548.1, read on the forward strand.
TTGTCTTGATGAAATCTCGGACAAGTTTGAAATTGGGTCAGGTCGGGTCAAAAGTGAGGTCACAGGGTCAATTCTTGGAAAAACCTTGTAGACACTATAAAAGCCATATTTTGTGCCCAATCAACCTGAAATTTGGTCCGAATGATTTTCTTAATGAAATCTCTGACAAGTTCGAAATTTGGTCAAGTGGGGTCAAAAATGAGGTCACGGGGTCAAATCTTACAAAAAAACTTGTAGACACTCTAGAAGCCATGTTTTTTGCCCAATCAACCTGAAATTTTGTCAGAATGATTGTCTTGATGAAATCTCGGACAAGATCGAAATTGGGTCAAGTTGGGTCAAAAATGAGGTCACAGGGTCAATTCTTGGAAAAACCTTTTAGACACTCTAGAGGCCATATTTTTTGCCCAATCAACCTGAAATTTGGTCAGAATGATCATCTTGATGAAATCTAGGACAAGTTTGAAATTGGGTCAAGTGGGGTCAAAAATGTAGTCACGGGGTCAAATCTTAGAAAAAACTTGTAGACACTCTAGAAGCCATGTTTATTGCCCAATCAACCTGAAATTTTGTCAGAATGATTGTCTTGATGAAATCTCGGACAAGATCGAAATTGGGTCAAGTTTGGTCAAAAGTGAGGTCACAGGGTCAATTCTTGGAAAAACCTTTTAGACACTCTAGAGGCCATATTTTTTGCCCAATTAACCTGAAATTTGGTCAGAATGATCATCTTGATGAAATCTAGGACAAGTTTGAAATTGGGTCAAGTGGGGTCAAAAGTGAGGTCACGGGGTCAAATTTAAGAAAAACCTTGTAGACACTCTAGAAGCCATGTTTTTTGCCCAATCAACCTGAAATTTTGTCAGAATGATTGTCTTGATGAAAGCTCGGACAAGTTCGAAATTGGGTCAAGTTGGGTCAAAAATGAGGTCACAGGGTCAATTCTTGGAAAAACCTTTTGGACACTCTAGAGGCCATATTTTTTGCCCAATCAACCTGAAATTTGGTCAGAATGATCATCTTGATGAAATCTAGGACAAGTTTGAAATTGGGTCAAGTGGGGTCAAAAATGAGGTCACGGGGTCAAATTTAAGAAAAACCTTGTAGACACTCTAGAAGCCATATTTTTTGCCTGATCAACCTGAAACTTTGGTCAGAATGATTGTCTTGATAAAATCTCGCACAAGTTCAAAATTGGGTCAAGTGGGGTCCAAAATGAGGTCACGGGGTCAATTCTTAGAAAAACCTTGTAGACACTCTAGAGGCCGCATTTTTTGCCCAATCAACCGGAAATTTGGTCAGAATGATTGTCTTGATGAAATCTAGGACAAGTTCGAAATTGGGTCAAGTGGGGTCAAAAATGAGGTCACAGGGTCAAATCTTTGAAAAACCTTGTAGACACTCTAGAAGTCATATTTTTTGTCCGATCAACCTGAAATTTGGCCGAATGATTGTTTTGATGAAATCTCAGACAAGTTTGAAATTGGATCAAGTGGGATCAAAAATGAGGTCCCAGGGTCAAATATTAGAAAAACCTTGTAGACACTCTAGAAGCCACATTTTTTGCCCTATCTACCTGAAATTTGGTCAGAATGATCATCTTGATGAAATCTAGGTCAAGTTTGAAATTGGGTCAAGTGGGGTCAAAAATGAGGTCACAGGGTCAAATCTTAGAAGAACCTTGTAAGCAGTGTAGAGGCATCATTTTTTGCCCAATCGACCTGAAATTTGGTGAGGATTCTTCATCCTTTCTAAATCTTCTATCTCTATTTTCGACAGTTCATTCAGGTGAGCGATTTAGGGCCACTATGGCCCTCTTGTTAACTACAACCTTTGTGATTTGCAAGACTTAAATGAGAAATGTAAATGTTTTCATTTTAAGGTAAATTTAGACCCTCTGGGTTAGGAAGGGGTTATGGACAATTTAAACTAAAGTCTTAGATAAATTCATTATTTATCTGCATCACTTGAAATTTCACTAGAATCACTTGAAGTCAAATACATGTATACACTGTATATATATATATATATATATATATATATATATATATATATATATATATATATATATATATATATATATATATATATCAATTGAATTTTGAATCTCTTCAAAACTTTCACTAATTATGCCCGCCTTGGTAGAAGAGTATATTGCTTTGCACTTGTTGGTCTGTCCACCTGCAGACTTTTATCTTGTAGTCCGGAGCATATCTCAAAAAGTATACAGACTACAATCATGAAACTTCACAGGTGGATAGATCTCATTGAGGAAAAGAGCACTGCACATGAACCATAACTCTACTCATTTTTTGTGAGTTATTGCCCTTTGTCAATTGAGAAAGAATAGGTTATTGACCTGCTTTTATAGGAGGCATAAATGTTTTACAAACTTTTCTTGTTATTTCTAATCCATGGGGTCTAAATTCGCACGGGTTCGATCCCCGGCCGCGGCACTTATCCTTTCCGACATTTGTCTTCCACCAATGGGTAGATAATCGTAAACCTATGTGGAATAGCAACTGGAGGCTAGGAAAGGGATGTGGTGGTAGTACTGGTGTGAGAAATACTAGGAATCCATCGTTGGGTGCTCCAGTCGTCGCGATATAACTGAGAGATTGTTGAAAGCAACGTAAAACCCCATATCAAATTAAATTATTTATTAAATGCATCTATATTTAACAAATTTCAATTTGGAAAAAAGATAAATAAATAGATGAATGAATAAATGAATAGAAATTAAACATTTTGTGAGAATGAAAGAGCAATAGATTTTCATCCCAAATTAACCCTTTTCTGCTGTTGGCATCTTCAGTTTACTCGAAGTCTTTGCATTTAACAAGTCTTCAAATTGTTTCTCAACATTATGTCAAGTCCTTAAGGTACTTTAATCAATCAAACTTTAATTTTAAAATCTAGTTCTAATAACAATGATTTTAAGAAATTCTTTAAGAACACCGTTTATAATGATTCTAAATCTGCGCCAATATGTATTCAGTTCTTTTTTCAAAAGGAAAAGAAGTCTTCTTTAATGAAAATCAATGTAAATAGTAAATACATTGTATTTAGGATATTTGGTACTATGATTTATCTGGCATGGTACAGTAACTGTTGGTAGCTCATCAGACTTCCAATCTTCAACCATGGGGTATCATGGGTTTGATTCAGGTTTGCAACACATATGCTTCCAGACAATTTGTTTCCCACCAATAGGTTAATAATCCTAAACCTAAGTGGAATAGCAGCTGGAGGCTAGGAAGGATGTAATGCCAATACTAGTGTGAGTTATATAAGGAATCCGTTGTTATAAGGTACTCCAGTTGTGGCAATAAGACTGAAAAATTGTTAAAAGCAGCATTAAATATCATGAAAAAACTATCAATTATCTGTACAAAATAACCGAAAGGATTTAAGTTCCATGGACAGAGGAATACAAGTTTCCAAAATAATCTGAGAACCCAGTCTAAGTTCTATTTTTGTAATGAAGACTTATAACCAGTCTTGTAACGGTAAATTGCAGCCATATATCACAGGAAACCAAATAATGGCTCTAATGCATTTATAGAGAACTCATAAAAGCTCTGGCAGAATTCTGGCTTCTATGGACTTTTTCATCATTAAATTAAATAATTAAAGATTTTTCTGGATCTTATTCTTTGTGTTATTATGAGGATTTTTCTCTTGTTCATATTTGCAGATTTAGCGACTGAACAGGGATATTTAAGCTCTCCTAAGAATAACCATTACAATGACCATTTTCAATGCAATTACAATTTGAATGCCCAATGAAAAAAAAATACAGTGAGAATTGTTGTCGTTTAGAAAAAATTGCCAAAATTTGAACTCAAATGAATGATATCAGATTCAACCTAGGTGAGTTATCATGGTAAAATTTGAGGCAACATTGTTGAAAGTACAAAATATAAAATTTGGCATGAAAGGTGTTCTTACTGAATTGCCTGTCCATGCAATAGAACACCATACAAATTAAATTCCTTATGGCACAGTTATTAGTATTTGGTACTTGGTTTTGGAAGCATTTTCCCATTAGGCAATTTTGTTCATTGAACCATCATGGCATGAATAGTATAATTCAAGTGTTGCTTATTCTGGTAGTTCCAACTCAGTTTTAGCTTCATTTACTTTTTTACTAAGATCATCAAAGTTACTAAGAATTAAAGCAAAACACTTTTATTTTCTTCCTTTTTCTTGGGATTTGAGTTCCATAAATGGCATCTTTCTTGATTTTATACTCTTCAAAAAAGGACAACCTGAGCTAATTATCAGCGAAAAATCAATTGATAACTAGTCAAGATCGGAAATGGACTTCCTGTTAGCATTATGGGAACTTTCTTCAAGGACATTTATGACGTAGATCCTTGAGCTTTTACAGTTTAAGATGGCATGTTTTGGTAATCTAAACTAAAGCTATCTTGTAAACTTAGTCACCAAAAAGAGCAATTAGCTTACTTAATGAGAGTTAATGTTTAGATAACTGATTTTGATTAAATGATGTTAGTTAATATTTGATGACTGATTACAATTAAATGATGTTAATTAGACTCCTTTCTGAAATATTCTGAAGTTTTGCCATAGCCTGCCCTGCACTTAAGATGAAACGTTAGTAACATGTTTGAGAAATGAACCCCTACTTTGCTTGCTTACTTGTGTGCAAACCAAGAAACTATAATAAAATGATTGCCAATAATTGAACATCTTGAACACAAGGCTGGTAATGTTGTTTTTGTCATAGGATTTGCGCAAACTATTGAAATGCATCTTTACTGTTATAAAACAGTATTAAACTAAATATTTCTTTCAAAGAAGATAACTTGTAAATAATAAAGTGGCAAAGACAATTTCAATTTCATATAATCTAAATGATAATGAGACAGTATTCAAAATTATCCTCAAACGATCAATAATATTGTCAATCTACAAGTTTGACAATTTTATCAATCATGTGGGTGCAATATTAATCATGTGTGGGCAATATTTATCATGCCGTCATCATTGCGCAGTTGGTAGTGCGACGGACTGTCATTCTAGAGGTCCCGGGTTTGATCCCTGACGGCTTTCCGACTTTTTGTCTCTCACCAATGGGGGATCATCGTAGACCTATGTGAGATAGCAGCTGGAGGCTAGGAAAGAATGTGGTTGTTGTACTGGTGAGAGAAATACCAGGAAACCATTGTTAGGTGCTTCAGCCGCCGCGATATAGCTGAAAAAATGTTGAAAGCGGCGTTAAAACTCCATTCAATAAAGCAATGTTTATCATATGTGTGGGCAATATTGAAAATAAATCAATATATCAATGCATTTAAAATTATTGTCAATAATCATTATTATTACTCCTTGGAAGAAGATGGGGTAAATTGCTTTGTTGGTCAGTCTGTCGGTATGTCTGTCGACCTTTTTTTGTCCAGAGAATATTTCAAAAAGTATGCAAGCTAGAATCATGAAACTTCACAGGTTGGACAGATGAGGAGAAGTGCAGAGCACAAGAACCACAACTCTACTCATCATATTTTGTGAGTTATTTGTGAGTTGATTGACAAAGAATATGCCATTGACCTGCTTTTATGGGGGGATAAATGTACATACATCTCTTGTTGTAATTTTTAATGGCATGCATTTAAGATTGAAGCTATCTATTTATTATGTTAGAAAACCTAAGCTCTTTTGTTTTTATACCCTGGGCATCGATAAAAGATCAAGGCTTATTGTTTTATTGTATGTTTGTCTGTTTGTCAATATGTCCGTTTGATTGTCTGTTGTCAAAATGGAATAAAAAATTGACATTGCCAATTACTTCAGGCTTTTCAAATACAATACTCATATTTTGCATGATGATTGATATCATTGAAATGCATATGCAGATACTAAGGTCAAGGTCATCAGTCAATGTCAAAACTTTTAAGATTTTCCTTTTTTGGGTGCTTTTGTGATTTGTAAATTACAAATACATCCTGTTCTCTTTCAGATTATAATTGCTGTGTTCAGTATCATGCATGGAGACGCTTTCAGACTTGTTTACGGTTACGACAGTTTTGGGAACACTTGTGACAGTGACAACAGTCATCGAAAAGTACCGAATGTCACACTGTCAGGGTTCAACACAAAAGGTAGAAGGTAAGCGTATGATTTATGTGATTGCCTTCATGAGAAAATGTGCCAAACCTGTGGGCCAAGGAAAGAACAAAGATAGACCGATCCCTCTGCTGGTAATTATACCCTCACCTACAAAGTAAAAGGGGGTTTCACCATGTCTGTCTGTCCATCAGTCTGTCTGTCTGTCATTATAGACCTTTTCGTTTCCAGACTCTAACTCAAGAACCAAGCTACCTAGAATCATGAAACTTCAAGAACCAAGCTACCTAGAATCATGAAACTTCATGCAAATGCTGCTCATGACACAAGGGAGAGCCCTATTGTTCTTGGTTCACATAGGTTCAATTGACAAAGCAAGGGGTGGGGTGGGGGTGGGGAGCTAGGGGTGTGTGCATTAGTCCGCTTTGCAACAGCTCTAGTTTAATTCAGGAGCTTATGGTCAAGGTACTGAATTTCTATTACTCTACCATGAAGGCCAGACTGTAATAACACAGTAAAACTTGTATAAAATGACCACTTACTGGAACACCAAAAAAATGATGGTTAAAGTGAATGGTCAATTAGCATGTGTTTTGTTTACAAATAAAAAACATAGATCTATTGAATAAGTATATTATCGCAAATATCTCATTAATCCTTTGTTGTAAACTCACACACTAACTTCTTGGTGAGATATTTGGATTTAAATAAGGGAATTAAAATGGTCGCGTAATAGAATTTGTCACTTAATAGACATGGTTGCTCGAAAAAAAACAAATGTTCTTCGTCTTCTCATTACCCAGGTCAAAAGTACAGGAATCAATTCTTCTAAGAAATAACATCAAGTTCACTTTCTTGACACACCTATAATTATATATACAATTGCACAATGGGGAGTCATTAGGAAAAAGACAGTGCACTAAAACTTGTATTAAGGTTACATTATTCAACTAAAGTAGCAATAAAATCGCAAAGTTTTCAGATATAAATTCACCATTTCACAATGCTATTAGATTAGAATAGATTTTCAAGAAATAGACCTTGTAGTTCACAGTTAATTGCTAATTTGTTTTAAGCCTTTTTATTTTGGTGTTAAATTTCATGCTATCTTATCTATGACAAACACAGAATGCATAATGCAAGATCAGCCTGCACACCTGTCTCTTAGATGAAGGGAGGGGGATGAGTTTCATATATGATGATTGTAGGACCATAAGGAAGGTTCTTTGCAAATAAGGAATAGATGACTTCGTGTGAAACAGTTGTAACTGGATATAGAAATATAGACAGTTACAAGTGTTTTGCACTGAGCCAGCAAAATATAAACAAAAATGGGAAAATGATAACCATGGGGGAAGAGTGCGCCTTGTCATTTTTGTTTATGGTTTGTCACAGCAACTAGAAAGCCATGAATGGCTTAATTGTGTCGCTCCACAGGCTTGAATGTCTTGTAATAGCAAATCTAAGTTTTGACTAGATTTTTAGATATTTTGGGTTTTACTGATGTTGAAATGATTTTCAAAGTCTCCAAAATTATAAAATATAGAGAAATGACTTCCGCCCATAAAAGACATATTTTTCATCCAATGACAATAATTTTTGGCTGCATGATAATGGATCACCCAAGGATCATACTAATGAAGTTTGATTGATATCCATGAGTTACATTCTGAGAAAATGATTTTCAAAGTGTCACTATATAACATATAGTGAAATTGACCTTTGCCCATAAAAAACAAATTTTTCATCCGATCGCAATAATCTTTGGTAGACTGATAAAGGGTCACACAAGGATCATTCATGTAAAATTTGGTTGATATCTATCAATTAGATTCTGAGAAAATTATTTTCAAAGTTTCCACTATATAACATATAGAGAAATGACCTCCGCCCATAAAATACATATTTTTCATCTGATTTCAATAATTTTTTGTAGACTCATAAAGGGTCACCCAAGGATCACTCATTTAAATTTGATTGATATCTATCAGTTAGATTCTGAGAAAATGATTTTCAAAGTTTACTCTATATAACATATAGAGAAATGACCTCCGCCCATAAAATACATAATTTTCATCCGATTTCAATAATTTTTTGTAGACTGATAAAGGGTCACCCAAGGATCATTCATGTAAAATTTAATTGGTATCAATCAATTAGAACCTGAGAAAAGTCACTGTTTACCATATTTGGAAATTAGCCACGCCCATTAAATCCATGTTTTTCATTGGATCAAAATTTCTTGAACAACTTTGAAAGAGGGTCACCCAAGGATCATTCCTGTGAAGTTTGGTTGAAATCCATCTAGCAGTTTCTGAGAAGAAGATTTTTAAAGAAAAAGTTTACGACCGCAAGCACGGACGGGCGGACGCACGACGGACACAATGCCATGACAATAGCCCCAGTGGCTTTCAGCCAGTGGAGCTAATAAAGTTCTTGAAATATAAGTCAGACTGTCAATCTAGAGGTCCCAGGTTCAATCCCCGAATATGTGTCTCTCACCAATGTGGGATAGCAACTGGAGGCTAGGAAGGATGTAATGGTAGTACTGGTGTGAGAAATACCAGGAATCCATTGTTAGGTGCTACAGCTGCCTAGATATAACTGAAAAAATGTTGAAAGTGGCGTCAAACCCCATTCAAATCAAATGAAATTCTGAAATATAAGATAAAATAAAGATAATAAAAGTGATTGCTTGTATGGCAAAAGAAGTCAGTAGAGCTTCCCAACCTCTCATAGACCTCTTGTTTTTCCTTCTCTATTGTCTTTGATACTATAACAATGTATTAATTTGGAAGAACAAATGTATAGAGGATAATCGTTTGTTTCAGTGTAAGATCCATTTATATTTCATTGAGTGAACAACTAAAGCTATATTTTCATGAAAGTGAAAATATAGCTTTTGGTGTTCACAGAATGAAATATTAATTGATCTTACTCAAAAACAAATGATTATTCTATTTCTTTAATGCAAAAATGAGACAAAATGTGAAATTTCTAGGACATATTTTCGTAAAGTGGGTCATTTTGAATGCGATTGCTATGCAACATTCATTGTGACGTCACTTATTTCGCCCCGCATAGATGACGTCAGATAGGATGAGATGCGCAAAAGCAGGGTATAAGTTTTTGATAATTTAACTGCTTTTCGGTGAGATTATCAAGTGATAATCTAACGTTATTTCTCGATAAACCACCGAAAAGCATTAAAGAAATTTTAGTATTATATGACATTATGTGTGGGAGTCAAGTTATTGATGCAATGAAACTCCAGAAATTCCCAAAATGTACTTCTTCATTAAGTTAGCGTATATATAAATATATAAATGAGCCAAGTGCAAACTGACAATTCAATTTTCAAGAACTTTTACAGGAAAATAATTTTATTAAAATTTCTTTAAATTCCTATACTGAGTATTATTGTCAAGGTCTAAAAAACTTTCGTCCATATGAAAACCCAGGGGAGGAGGAGTGACAAAGGGGGGGGGGGGGGGGAGAATCTTTATTCCTCAGAAATTTCAGAAAAAGTTTGGTTTTCAGGTTTGTAAAAATCTGAAAAACAAGGTATGATATTATCAGTGGTTGACTTGATATTTTGCGATGCTTTAACTGACATACTGATGGCTCAGTGCAAAAAAGTTTTAACTTCCTATAAACATATAGGAAGTTACAACTGTTTTGCACGTAGCCATCGAATTAAAATAGTAAATGAAAAATTACAAAAAGTATGACTTGCATATCCTTTTTGAAAAAAAAAAGGATTCTCACCCCAGCCCTCACCAAGTCACCAAAAATTTAAAACCCTAACTTTACTCATTTGATGCCATTGATTCAAATTGGGGCCAATTTTACAGATGGTGTCAGTATGTTACCATTTATGGTAAATGTATGGAAAATGATGTGCTTTAAGAAAATTAATCCCTAATTCTACAATCAATGTCTTGTATTTATAGCAGACACAAAAAATTTATCATTTTGCTTTTGTGAAGGATTGATTAATCTTTCACTCAATAAAATAAATTTATCTTTCACTGAAAACAAACAGTTGTCATCAATTTACTTCCTATTTTGTATTTCAGATATGTATTCTTCATGGACGTAACAAATCCGTTCAAGTCAAAGAGTATTTGCGTGAATCGATGTCCATCGGAAGAGTTAGACACAATTACGGCAGTAAAGGTGTATTCAGCCTCCATGGGGTCAGAGCTCTGTGAATACGATATTCCTGTGGACGATTACCCGTCACAGGAAACAACAATAAAGGGGCCATGTCCAGTGCTACCAGTTCCTGCAAGGTAAATACTTGAGGATGTCGGCATTTTTTTTCTTAAAACTCCTGACGGCGGCACTCAATCTTCCTGACTAATTGTCTCTCAC